>LPNX010435826.1:146697-176789 GCA_001517045.1 Pseudotsuga menziesii | reverse complement strand
AAAAAAGGATGGTATGGTCCCAATAGATGCTACCTCTGCAAGGAGGAGGCAGAATCGGTTGAACATCTTTTTGTCAGTTGTAAATTTCTGAAGGAGATAATTTATGGCCTAAGCTGTATTTTAAATGTGAACCTGGACTGGTGTGGCCATACCTTTCTGGAAATATTAACTTGCTGGACCGCTAAGAAGGGGTATTTACTGTATTTACCTTTCTTCATAGTCTGGCATATCTGGAAGGCAAGGAACCGATTATGTTTTGAAGATCAGGAACCTTCCTTAAATAGATTGATTTATAACATATATGATGATTTTTTGTCCTTTAAGCCCCCACTGTTACAAAAGCACAGGATCAGGAATATTGGGAATTTTCCTACACTTGTGTATCCTACGGTATTTTTTGATGAAGCGACCGCAAAAGAGGTGGGGGGAGCAGGGTTTGTTATCTGGCTGAATGAATTTCACCTTCTTGCCTTCAAGCTCGGATGTGGCAGGTGTACCAATACTAGAGCTGAGCTCTTAGCACTATGGGCATCACTATGGGTCGCCAAGGATATTGGGTTACCTTACCTACATATCTTTGGCGACTCCTCTGTGATTATAAAGTGGGCAAATATGGAATCCGCCCTGGATATGGTGAATCTAGAGGCCTGGTGCCACAACACTAGGATTCTCATATCCTCCTTCATGTCGGTGGATCTCAGTCATGTTTATAGGGAACATAACAAGAGGGCAGATATCTTATCTAAGGAGGGACTGCATTTGGCACCGGGACATCTCATACTTACAGAATTTTATGGGAATGAGATTATTGGAGAAAGCTCAGCACAGCTTTTTTAGAATATGCACTTTTTACTTCAGAATATCTCTCCAGTTTTGTGAGACACTTACAGGTTTATGTGGATCATCATATTTACTGATTACTTGAGTATCACTCCCTCCTTGGATCAGATTTATTGGGTTCTTGTTATGTTCTTTAGGAACATTGATGACTGTACTTGATTGTGTTCTTATGAGAGGGTTCTCTTAGGTAGTGAACCCATAGTGCTTTGAGTTATAGTTGTCTGTGGAATGGTATTGAGACACATTGTAATTACTTGTCTTTTTTTGGGCTGATAGGATTGTATATTTGCTGATATACACAAGTAGGACAGTATAATTTCTCTGCTGTACATGAACTTTCTGTTGTACATGAACAGTTTTTTGTTGATTACATGAAGATGTAAAAAGTTCCTTTGATTCAATGAATACCAAGGAATGCATTTTTTTCGACTGAAAAAGTTCATGGTACACTCAAAATACGAGCTGCCATCCTTGAGAGGAAATTTCGCCAGCGAGGAAGAGTTGGCAACCATAGTAATAATCAATGGTGCGACCCTTCACAATTGGTTTAATTTCTCAATGGGGAGTAAGCAATAGTGAAGGGGATACTCTATATGTGGGAACCTAACAACAACAATACCACTACACAAATGCTTGGTATCATTGGCACCCATCAAATTTGGAAACAAGCGTAAATGCCACTCTCATTTGCACTCATCAAATTTGGAAGAATGGTTTTATATATATAGCTATGAGGTGTAGAGCAGTTGGCTTCTGTGGGGTTTGGTCTCATGAGGTCACATGTTCAAATCTCATGGTGAGGGGTGTGATGGATGGTGCAGCGCGGAGGTCTGATGGTCGCCCTGATAGAAGCCCGGTTTCGATTCCTGTGGGGGAGGTGTAGGAAGGCATACTATAGCTCAGAAAATTCCTGTACAACTACGGTGGTCGTCGTACTCTCTTTGTATCCTACCTGATACGAAAGCTAGCCCCGGTTCATGAGTTTGGTATCCATGCGGTGCAGTTTGCTAGACAGCATGAAGAGTTTCTCATAGTTGAAATATATATTGTTTTTTATTAACTATAGATGTTGAAATATATTATAATATGTTTTATTATAGATGTTGAAATATAATTTATTGTTTCTATTTATTTATTTCTTCTCTAAAATGTTTTATATTTCAATAAAATGTTTTATATTTTAATAATGAGTTGTTGAAATATAATTTATGGTATTTTATTATTTTTAATTAGTTTATTTTATTTGTTGATATATTTTCAAGTTTTACAAAATTGGTTTTAATATATATAAAAAAAATTGATTTTTTTAATTTATGATTTTGATTTTGATTTATTTAATGATAGTGTTTATTTCAAATAGTGGTTTCATTTCCCCACAAAGGGTGTTGTTATACTTATGACAAGTGAAGGGGCTATGAATATCAATGATAATGCCAAGTGTGAGAGGGCATGCATGAGGCAAGTAGAAGCCCTCAATCAGCTCACAATTAGGATTGTGATCCTACCATGATATACCTCTTTAGTGTTATGTATGATCTCCTGCTCCACGAACGTCTCCTAGTACAGGTTTCTGATCATTCACTTGTGTGGGATTTCATGGCTATTTGAGGTGGCTCAATATATGATGAGAGGGTAGCTTATGGAGAGATGATTCCACAATTCAGGAAGCATCATTGTTGGTGTTCTCTCACATCCAAGAAAGTGGGACTGAAAAACATTTCCATTCTTGGACTGGCACTTCCCCTCTGCGGCATTATTTTCTTCTCTTTCTTTGGGGTCAAAGACCTCAGTATTGGTTGCTCAGCTTCATGGGGTTCAAAATGGTAAGAACCAAAGTCACAAAAAGGAAAACTAAGAATGGCTCGAGGTTCTCTCACATGGAATAAACTCTGAAAGATATGGAAAATACAAAGGGTTTCTTTTAAACTTTATTTGGTCAGCAAGCTATTGACTGCATAGAGCAGTTGGATAAATGGTTAAGCAAGGAGAGGAAGTGCCCCATAGCTCAGGATTTTATTGATGAATTCAGGGGCTTAGTGGAGGATTTTGGCTCTGCTTGAACTAGAGAGACGAGACACACTCTGAATGTTGGGGTATTTTGGAACATGAGATCTTTGTTTGGTATGGCCATGGAATTGTTTGAAGGGTAAGTGAGTCAAGAGGATATGAGAAACCCTTATGTTTAGGCTAGTCTTGCAAGCTTGGAGGAGGGCATGCGATGACTTGCATGCAATCAAGTCAAAGACGATGCTCACTGTCAATGGTAAAATGGATGCTTTCACCACGGAGCTCACTGGGAATAAATTCTGCAAGCCACCTCCTATCTGCCCCTCTGCCACGCAGCTGGTGTTTCATCGATGCCCGGACTTTGTCAAGCATGTTGCGGAGCAGGAGAGCACATATCTAGGTCTATCCTTTATTATCATTTATGATTAAAATCAATCCTTGCTCTATCCTCTCTGGTTCCATGTTTAGTTGGCAATTTATTTGTCTTCTTGTTATCTCAATTTTATCAGTCATAACCCCCAGGTTGTGGGAGAAACTTGATTGAAATTGGTAGCCAAACTTAGATATGATTTTCAGCCCTAGCTAGTTTTAGGTGTTTCAAACATTATGCTCAATCTTTCCCAGTTTTGGAAAAAAATCTCTCTCTCTCTCTCACATCTAGACTCACAATGTTGTTGGTAACTCAGGTTTTTCCATGTACAATTTTCTTTTCTAGTTTAATATATTCTCGAATATTATAAAAAAATAATGGTTTCATTTCCAAGAATTGGAACTTCCAATTGTAGATTGATGTCTAGATAATATTTAAATATAATAAATAGAATATATGAAATGTCATAAATATGGAAATAGAAGTATTTATTCAAATTGATAATTTTGTATATATGTTATTAAAATTTAAATGTTTCTCGTACTTGCTTTTGGTTGGATTGGTTCGATGTCTAGATGTACAAGATCATTGCTTTAATGAACATGTTGAACATTGAAGTGCATGTGAGTATTATTCTAGTGTGTCAAAGTATGCTAATTGAACTTCATACTTTATTAACATCAAATATACTATCATACCCCCAAAGTGGGAGAAATGAAACCGCCATGTCCCCATCCGAATAAGATTACTAGTAAACAATCTTTCACCGACCTACTAGTTCCCTAGGTTGAGGTGGAGGCATTAAATTTTGCAATAAGGGAACTATGAGAGAAAAGAGGACCTTAGTTTACCATATACACATTAAACCGGGTCATATAAATAATTAATGTGGAGAAAATAAAGTGGCAATGTTTCATGTAGACACTTGGAGGCTCATGGAGACCTTGGGTGGCTAGATTCCTCTCTACACTTGTCATGACCTACCTCCAAATTTGAAATTATGGGGAATGGAACGTTTCAAGGAGGTGAAGATGTGTCAAGTAACATATCATGATCCAAGGAATTCGAATGTGTGAAGAGGAGAAACTCCCCATGGAAGAGGAAGAGACTAGGAAGAAAATGTGTGCCACTTGGAGAGATATTCCTTGCACTTTATGACAACTATGATGGAAGATTCTATGACAAAGTCATACCTGATTGCAGAACTATGACAATTTGACATGACAGGGCTAAAAATATCCACCAAGTGGGCACATTTGTGGGTTATTGGCAGCCATTCGAATTTGGAAGAGAATTGAGGCACAGGGAAGAGGACAAGGGTCACAGGGGTTACTAAACAACTAGGATGAGTTGGAGGAAGCTTATGGAGGGAAATTAGACCTTAGGGGACCCTATGAGGATTATAAAAATATTTCATGAGGAAGGAGAATGGATTTGATCATTTTGAGAATTTTCCTTTAGCATTTTGGAAAGCACTAGCTTGTCCATTGCATGGTGAGCGCTCACTCTCCCTGCTAGTGAGTCAATTTCAAGGGAGTTGGATTCTTATCCAAACTGGATGTTGAAGAGGCCACCCAGACATCTCATTTAGAGTTGAATGTATTGTTACTTGCAGATTGAATACTGATACACTTTATGACTCATCCATTTCCCCAATCTTTCATCCCCATCCCACTATTCCCCATGTTTTCTTGTGATGGCGCACTTGTGAGAATGGTGCTTGCGCTTGGTTGAGCTTGGTTGATTCCCAAGCATGGGTACATGATGTTTGGCTATATAATATGGTGTCTCTATACTCTGTAAGTCAAATCATCAGAAATACATGTGCAAAATGCATGCATTTCCAAGCTCTTATTTGACTATTCTTCATGTGTTGGCTTCCAATTCGAAGGAGAAATGTATCTCGACTGTAATAAAAAAATAAAATATACATATTTAGTTTTTTAGTTGTGAAAAAAATGTATATAAACGTTAAAGTACAGTTGATTAAAAAAATGTATATAAACATTAAAGTATAGTTGATTAAAAAGTATATCTTTTTCCGTTGTGAAAAAAAAATGTATCTTTAGTTTTTAAGCAGTCTTTATTAAAGTTCATGGTACACTCAAAATACGAGCTGCCATCCTTGAGAGGAAATTTCACCAGCAAAGAAGAGTTGACAACCATAGTAATAATCAATGGTGTGAAGGGGATACTCTATATGTCGGAACCTAACAACAACAATACCACTACACCAAATGCTTGGTATCATTGGTACCCATCAAATTTGGAAACGAGCATAAATGCCACTATCATTTGCACCCATCAAATTTGGAAGATGGCTATATGTGTGTGTGTGTGTGTGTTTTATTAACTATAGATGTTGAAATATATTATAATATGTTTTATTAATTATGGATGTTGAAATATAATTCATCAGGATCACTGATCTGTGAAGGATCTGTGACCTGTTTCTAAGTTGCAGTCTTAATGATGGTCATATCATATTTTTGGAGTGGCACGTTTTTTGTGTCATTTTCTTTGGAGAAGTTTTTGGTTGCACGACATTTGCCATCCATGATGGATCCTCTCGATGCACTATCAGTTTCTACTAGATACTTTCTGACTGTTAGTTGGCAAGATTGCAGTTTCTGTGCCTTTGGTCAAGGTCTTATGTTTAGTGGTTATATTGCAAACTCTTTTTGCTCGATGTAACTGTCTTTTGCGACACAACTTTATTATTATATGAGGTTGTCTTTTTCATGTGAAAAAAAATATTATTGTTTATTTATTTATTTTTTTCTTCTCTAAAATGTTTTATATTTCAATAAAATGTTTTATATTTTTATTATGAGTTATAAATAAAATTTATGGTATTTTATTATTTTTAGTTAGTTTATTTTATTTGTTGATATATTTCTCAAGTTTTACAAAATTGTTTTTAACATATAAAAATATTTTTTGATTTGATTTTGATTTATTTAATGATAGTGTTAGACTTCAAATAGTGGTTTCATTTCCTCACAAAGGGTGTTATCATACTTACGACACGTGAAGGGGCTATGAACATCAATGATAATGTTAAGTGTGAGAGAGAATGCAAAAGGCAAGTGGAAGTCCTCAATCAAATCACAATCAGGATTATGATCCTACCACAATATACCTCCTTAGTGTTATGTACAATCTCTTGCTCCACGAATGACTCCTGGTACATGTTTATGATCATCACTTGTGTGGGATTTCATGGCTATATGAGGTGGCTCAATCTATGATGAGAGGGTAGCTTATGGAGAGATGATTCCACAATTCAAGAAGCATAATTGTTGGTGTTCTCTCACATCCAAGAAAGTGGGACTGAAAAATATTGTCATTCCTCGACTAACACTTCCCTTGTGCAACATAATTTTCTTCTCCTTCTTTGGGGTCGAAAACCTCAGTCTTGGTTGCTCAGCTTCACGGGGTTCAAAATGGTAAGAACCAAAGTCACAAAGAGGAAAACTAAGAATGGCTCGAGGTGCTATCATATGGAATAGAATCTAAAAGATATGGAAAATGCAAAGGGTTTCTTTGAAACATGAATTGGTCAACAAGCTAGGGACCGCATAGATTTGTTGGAGAAATGGTTAAGAAAGGATAGGAAGCACCCCATAGCTCAGGAGTTTATTGATGAATTCAGGGGCTTAGTGGAGGAATCTGGCTCTACCTAAACTAGAGAGACAAGGCACACTCAGACTCTTGGGGTATTCTGGAACATGAAATCCTTGTTTGGTATGGCCATGGAATTGCTTGAAGGGTAAGTTTCAGGAGAATATGAGAAACCCTTCTCTTCAGGCTAGTGTTATGAGCTTGGAGGAGGGCATGCGACGAATTTCCCACAATCAAGTCATAAACGATGATCACATCAATGGTAAAATGGATGCTTTGGCCAGAAAGCTCACTGGGAATAAATTATGAAAGCCACCTCCTGCTTTCCCATCTGCCACGTAGCTGGTGTTTCGTAGATTCCCGAACGTTGTCAATCATGTTGCGAAGTAGGAGATCACATGTCAAGGTATGTCCTTTATTGTCATTTATTATTAAGATCAATCATATCTCTATCCTATATGGTCCCATGTTTATTAGGGAATTTATTTGTCTTCTTGTTATCTCAATTTCGTCAATCATAACCCCTAGGTTGTGGGGGAAACTTGATTGAAATTGGTAGCCAAAGTTAGATATGATTTTCATCTCTAGCTAGTTTTAGATTTGTCAAACATTATGCTCAATATTTCCCAGTTTTGGAACAATTTTTCTATCTCTGACATCTAGAATCACAATGTTGTTGGTAATTCAGGTTTTGCCATGTACAATTTTATTTTTTAGTCTAATGTATTCTTAAATCTTACAAAAAAATAATGGTTTCATTTCCAAGAATTGCAACTTCCAATTATAGATTGATGTCTACATACTATTTAAATATAATAAATATAATATAATAAATGTAATAAATATGGAAATAGAAGTTTTTATTCAAATTTATATCTTTGTATATATGTTATTAAAATTTAAATGTTTCTCGTACTTCCTTTTGGTTGGATTGGTTCAATGTCTAGACGTACATGATCATTGCTTTAATGAACATGTTGAACATTGAAGTACTTGCGTGAGTACTATTCTAGTGTGTGAAAGTATGCTAATTGAACTTCATAATTTATTAACATCAAATATACTAACATACCCCCAAAGTGGAGGAAATGAAACTGTTATGTCCCAATCCGAATAAGACTGCTAGTAAACAATGTTTCACCAGCCTACTAGTTCCCTAGGTGGAGGTGGAGGCATTAAATTTTGCAATAAGGGAGCTATGAGACCAAATAGGACCTTAGTTTACCATATAAACATTAAATTGGGTCTTCTAAATAATAAATGTGGAGAAAATAAAGTGGCAATGTTTCATGGAGACACTTGGAGGCTCATGGAGACCTTAGGTGGCTAGATTCCTCTCTACACTTGTCATGACCTAACTCCAAATTCGAAATTATGGGGAATGGAACGTTATTGGGAGGTGAAGAGGTGTCAAGTAACATATAATGATCCAAGGAATTCAAATTGGTGAAGATTAATAACTTCCCATGGAAGAGGAAGAGACTAGGAAGAAAATGTGTGCCACTTGGAGAGAGATTCCTTGCACTTTATGACAACTATGATGGAAGATTCTATGACAAAGTCAGACCTGATTGCATACATGGTTGCAGAACTATGACAATCTGACATGACTGGAATAAAAATATCCACCAAGTGGGCGCATTTGGGGGTTAGTGGCATCCATTCGAATTTGGAAGAGAATTGAGGCATGAGGAAGAGGACAAGTGTCACACGGGTTACTAAACAACTAGGATGGGTTGGAGGAAGCCTATGGAGGGAAATTAGACCTTAGGGGACCCTATGAGGATTATGAAAATATTTCATGAGGAAGGAGAATGTATTTTGATCATTTTGAGAATTTTCCTTTGGCATTTTGGAAAGCATTAGCTTGTCCATTGCACGGTGAGTGCTCACTCTCCCTGCTAGTGAGTCAATTTCAAGGGAGTTGGATTCATAACCAAATTGGTTATTAGAGAGGACACCTAGAACTCTCATTTGGAGCTGAATGCAGTGTTTTAATTGCATATTGAAGACTGATACAGTTTGTGACTCATCCATTTCCCCATTCTTTCATCCCCATCTCACTATTCCTCATGTTTTCTTGTGATGGCACACTTGTGAGAATGGTGCTTGCGCTTGGTTGAGCTTGGTTGATTCCAAAGAATGGGTACATGACATTTGCCTCTGTAATATGGTGTCTCTATACTCTGTAATTCGAATCATCAGAAATACATGTGCAAAATGCCCACATTTCCAAGCTATTGTTTGACTAGTTTTCATGTGTTGGCTTCCAATTCGAAGGAGAAATGTATCTCGACTGTAATGAGGAATTTCCATGATGTTAAATGTTGTTTAAGAATTTATTTGTATGTTTTACATGTTATCCATTCTACATGCTTTGTTCTTAACCATTTCATGTGTTTTTTTATGAGTTAAAGTAAAGCTATTTCTACCATTTACTTTAAGCAATATCACTGAAAGTTAACAAACAAATGTGGGGATCTATAATCAGTTTGAAGAACTAATAATGATATATAATGTCATCTCATGAGGTCCTATATCAGTCCCCATACTCATTTTAGAAACTTTGGAAGGTCACATATGAGTTGGGAAGCCCTTTTTGCTTACACCCTAAGGGGGATTTCATCACAATTTCCTAGTAATTTTTCCCTTTTTGTCATCAACCCAAAATGAAGTTGCATAGGTATAAAACCAGTTATAAAGTGACAAGAAATTATATTGAGATGTATTAATACTGACCATATCATTCCAATTCAATTTTGAGACCATTTGGTTCCATTTGGAGCCTCTAGAGTCTAGACTAGTTAATCCCGAATTTTCCCAAATTGTGCCTTTGTGTAGAAGTTACAAGTTGGGTCATCAAAGTGGTATCATAGAATGATATTAGCACTTGTTGGATTTCCATATTCACGTTTCATAATGATAGTTTCCATCCATTAGAATATGAGTCTTAAGACATTAACAGTGTAAGAGAAGAAGGCGAAGAAGTTAATTACGAGTACGAGAAGATTAGGGAAAAACTAGGATTCAAATATATGGATGATAAGGAGGATAAAGAGGATCTTAAAAAATTTTTGAAGTCATATCTTGAAAACATGAGCATACATTTTTTGCAAGGATTTAATTTTTTGGTTAACCAACTTGGGAGCAAGTCAACACTAGGGAGTAGTAATAGTACACCTCATTATGAGAAGAAGACCTATGGGAAAGTTATTTACTTAAAGTCCAGACCTCACAACAAACCCCATTAATTCAAGAATCAGACCGGACCTGTAATTCCTAAGTTTTTAGAGTCTAAAAAAATCCTTTGCCCCACTTATGGTGTGAAGGAAGCAACACATAATTGACAACAACTGAGTGAAGAATGTAGGAAATTTTTGCCTTTCGATCAGTTCTTTAGGGCCTCTCATTAACTTAAGCAAGGAGTAAGTGGGACTAGGGAACCTCCTCTAAATCAAGAATTAAAGTATACCATTGGCCAAGTAACTATTCCTTCCTTTGATGGTTCTTCCCAAATGTCTTCTAATGCTTGGATACAAAATCTAAGTGTGTATTTCGAGTTAAATCGTAAGGTTGAAGCAGATGCACTAAAAATGGCCATTTTACATCTTGAAGGGGAATATAATGATTGCTAGTTCCATGATGTTAGAAATTTTGGACATGATCATATTTTATCTTATGAGGGTTTCTCCAATGCTTTAATGGAGAAATTTGATAGGAAATACCAGGATCTTCCTTTCAATGAATTAGCACAATTAAAGTAAGTAGGCACCCCTGAAGCATATATGTTAGAATTTGGAAAGATGTCAGTAATGGTTTCTTATGTTTTTATGGCTATGATGGTTTTAATATTTACTAAAGTATTGACAAATCCTTTGAAAGGGCTCGTGAAATCCCACAAGAGAGCTACATTGAAGGATGCCATGAATTTGACAAGATACTTGCATAATGTGTTGCCAAAAACCAAATATCCTCCTAAGCCTAATTTCCCTTCCAAATTCAAGGAAGGAAGGAAACCATGAAAAAGGGACTCTTTTGTAAAAGAGAACAAGGGAGGGGCAAGCAAAGAAGAACTCAAAAGAAAGAAACTGTGCTTCACGTGTCACCAACCTTGGGTTCTGGGACATAGGTGTGCAAAAGGGAAGGCACACTACATTGAAGTTTTCTCTGAAGATGAGGAAGAGGGAGGGGAGGAAGAAACACAACTTGTAGCCCAATAAGAGGGGTATGAAACATCGGAAGAAGAAGAACCCACTCCTGAGACAGGAAAAATTACAGTACTTTTAGGCGTACCTAGATTTGACACCCTTAGACTCAAGGGTAACATACAAGGCCAAAAGGTTACGGGGGCCTAGTGGATGGAGGAGCCACTAATAATTTCATAGATATAGCCTTAGTGGAGAGGATAAAGCTACAAACTAAAACTTTTGATGGTTTCACGATCATCATTTCAAGTAACAACTCTATGGACCACACCAAATGGATTCCAAAGCTTCAAGTTATTATAGGAAATCATATTCTTATCGACAAACTCTATGGAGTTAATGTGGCTGATACAAATGTGGTTTTGGAAGACCAATGGTTATATTCTTTGGGAGAACATACAATCAAATATCAAGTCCTTGAAATGAAGTACAAAATTTCAGATGGAAAACCAATCTTGTGGAGAGGGATGCACACTTAACCAAACCAAGTGGTGTCCTCTCATAGTATGAGGTCTATCTCAAGGCATGGAGACATTGAATGGGATGCTGAATGTTTGATTACATATTATAAGCCCCACTTAAAGGTTTCCAATCATGCTAAGGAGATAGTGCAGTTGTTGGGTAAGTATGAGAAGGTTTCTGGAGACCTTCCCCTAGGGAGACCAGCAGACAAAGGGGTGGGGCATGCCATTTATTTAGAGATAGGAACCCAACCTATCAAAATGCAGCCTTATAGGAACCTAAAAAGGATTGGAGATGAGATTGAGGATGCCATTAAAGAACTTTTGGAATTAGGTCTCATAAGGCATAGTTCAAGCCCCTATGCTTCTTCAGTTGTTATGGTAAAGAAAAAGGATGGAACCTTGAGGATGTGCATTGATTTTAGAGCTTTGAATTAGAAGACAATGAATATTAAATATCCCATCCCAGGGATTAATGAGCTCATGGAAGATCTCCATGGAGCAAAGTTATTCTCAAAGATTGATCTTAGATCTGGTTATCATCAAATTCAAATGAGGGAGGAAGACATACCAAAGACTGCTTTCAGATGCCATTATGGTAACTTTGAGTTTGTTTCCATGCCCTTTGGCTTGAAAAATTATCCTACCACATTCCAATCATGCATGAACAATATCTTCCACAAGAAACTTCATAATTTTGTACTCGATTTCTTTGATGACATTCTTATTTATAGTAAAACATGGAAGGAACATTTGCATCATCTAGAAGTGGTATTAAAAATTCAGCATGATCAATCTTTGTTTGCTAATATGTCAAAATGTGAGTTTGGTTTGACAAAACTTTTGTATCTTGGACACATCATTTGTCAAGATGGTGTGAAGGTGGACATGGAAAAAATAAAAGCCATTATAGAATGGCCTCATCCCAAACATCTCACTAAATTGAAAGGAGTCATTGGGATTTGTGCCTACTATATAAAGTTTGTGAAGGGGTTGTCCCAACTCACTTCATCCCTCACTAATTTGACAAAGAAAGATGTTTTTCAATGGCATGAAGAGGCTAAAAAATATTTCCAAAGAATGAAAGAGGTAATAAACAATTGTCTTATTCTTGCATTGCCTGATTTTTCTAAACCATTTGTCTTGGGGTGTGATGCATCAGGGGAGGGCATTGGAGTAGTACTAAAGAAAGTACAACACCCAATAGTTTTTAGAATATGAGGCTACAACCACATGAGAAGCTTTACTCCATTTATGACAAAGAAATTTTATCCATCATGCATCCTTTCATTAAGTTTAGGCAAACTTGGTGCGAAATAAGTTTGTGGTCAAGACTGACCATAATAGCTTAAGGTACTTCCTCACTCAAAAGGATCTAAATGGAAGGCAACAAAAGTGGGTGAGTAAGATTCAAGCATTTAATTTTGATATTTAATATGTGAAGGGTAAGAATAATGTGGTAGCAGATTCCTTATCTAGAAGACCTTCTATTTCTCTAATGGATGTTGCAGAAGATTGGAAAGCTATATTAGAAGTAGAATATGCCAATGATAAGTTATCTCACAAAACCTTTACAAGCACATGATCAATCCAAACAAGATTCCAAATTCGTTGAAAATATACCCTCACTAAATGAGTTTCCATTCCATATTATGGAAATCAAGAAAAAAAATTTGCACTATGAATTCTGCTTTGGCCAAAATCTCAAAGTAATGCATTATATCTTCAATGCTGCATAATGGAACACTTTTGAAGAGTTTAGTCATCAACAAAATGGACATTAATACATTGTTACCATTTGGAAATTAAATTCCTCAAAATTAACCTTATAGTAAAGAAACTTTAAGAATATGCGATAAATTATTAGCGACAATAACATATAAATAAGGGGCTAAAGAGTGACCTTGTACAATGGAATGTTGGGAGTGGAATATCTTCTAATAAAAATCTATTAACCAATAAACTAGAAGAGACATTTAAGAAGAGATATGTATATGATTGATCAATAGGAGAGGAACAAATTTCTCAAATAAACTCTCAAATCGCAACCAATGAGGCATATTGAGAGTGAACTCACACTCAATTCTATCAGATGCCTCATCAAACCTCGTCAAAGTAAACCTTAAAAAAACCCTAGGGGTAGTCTCCCTTGCCCATTCAAGACTATCCAAGGATGTAACAACAATATCTACAATAAAACGTCCTATCTATTTTCTCAAGTCGAACAATTCAGGTAGCTGTAGTTTTTAGACAAGTAGCAAGAGAGTCAGCTAAAACTTTGTAAGACACATTATACTAAGTAATAGGCTAGAAATAAGTCACTGTTTCCTTTTGCATACCTCTTTGGAATTGACATAATAAGACTTATATTTAGTTGATCCCCCATTTGGCTTGTGTCCAAACCCTCTTGGCGCGTCTAGAAAATCTCATTACCAACCATAGGCCAAAGAGCCAAATAAAAGTTAAGAGATTGCCAAAGGAGAGGAATTTGTGTAAGAGCATAGTTTGTCACAATATTCTTGAGTTCTCCTACTGTTTTTTTTCTATTGGAACTGTAGTATCCACATGGTGATAGAGATGAATTAGGTGAAACAAATTTGTAATCAACACATCATTTTTTCTTAGTGATGAAGGGAGGTTCTTGGAATTTGACAGCAAGTGTAGAATGCCCTCTTTCTTTGATGGCTAAACTCCTCTCATTTGGAAGTCTCTTACTAAAATTTGTAGAAGATTTCTATTCACCACATAAAGATGGCTCACTTAGATGATGTTCATCATATGATGACTGAAGCCTCCTTTCTATAACAATGTTTGCTTCTACGCATAGGTCTTTCTCTACAATCAGTAAGGGTAGTCTCACACAAAAATTTTGGAATTCAAACAGATTGCATAGATTTCAATCCCCATTATGAGATAACAAATAGAGGAAACAATAATCATTTTGATTCATGTAGATTTACATTCAACGGATAGGGATGTCTCCTAGTGGATACCGATTGTACGACAACATTTATTTAAAATCACATAAGCAGATGGTAGTGATATGTCATTTTAACCTGATGACGATTTGCACATCATCTTTAATCGATGGACTACCTCTTCATCACTAGCATCCAAATCATGGTTTTTATTCGATTTCTCTTGTCCATCGCCCAAAAGCTTTGTCCTATGAGTGTCACTTCCTTTGGGAAATCACCTACACAACTATTCCAAGACTGGGATAACATGCTTGTCCGAGGGGTTTCGAAGATGGACCTATCAACTTGTCCATTAAAACCATTGCACTATATAGTTTATAGACTAAATCAACATAAGCATTGCACAAGATATTATAGTTCTGATTTTTGGAAAACACATGAATGGATGGATTTTTCAGCTACTTGTATGGGAAACGTTGGAAATGTTTTGTTTATGTCTTTCATGGAAATTTGGAAAACAAATATCTTAATACTGAAAAAAATGAGTATGGAAATGCATTATGTAACATTGGTGGATAAAAAAAGAGATGGAATGAATAAGATAAAACCATTTTATTACATGCAATTGCTATGTTTTTTTATTGGCAAATGTTTGGTCATGTACTACTAGTTTGAACAAGTAAGTATTGAAGAACAACTTGGAAAAAATGTTTGTGGTATATTTGCTATTCCATTCATTACCATATTCAAACAACTTCTCACCAGGTATGCTGATAAGTTGTTCTACACCATCTTGGAACAAAGTTACATTGATTTTGCTTATTTGGTCTTCAATGTTGAATTGAAAAATGTACATGTAATCACATTCATAAACATGTTGATTGCACCTTTGGCAATTCTAGACACCATCATCAATAGGCGTGAGTTTCTTTTTTTCACTTTTGGTCTTTAATTGTAAGAGGACATGCACCATACCAACAATTGTCTTTATCTATAGAAGCAATTGTTACCTCGACTAAAATGTACGTATGTTCTGGCTTTATATTGATTCCTTCATTTTTTTTGGAATTCAATTTCTTTGGTATGGAAGGTTTCCCTATTGAAGCACCATGTGCAGATAATGAGTGGCATTAGAGACCTATTACCGATTTCTCAAACTTAGTTCACAAAATACAAAGTTTCTTTGAGATCATGATTGATGTAAATTTGGAATGAAAAGGTTGTAATAATTGATATGGGTTTTTATAACAATTATTGGAAAGCTATTTATGATGACATATTGCTCTAGATTATGTTTATGGCAAAAGATCCCCATAATGTGACCTCTATACTCTAATTTGACATGTCATTGAGTGGATAGATATAAATACAACAAATTTATAAAGTATTTAAAGTAAAACAATTTTAATTATAAATAATAAAATAATTTATATAAATAAAATTATATATAATTGATTGAATGAGTTAAGCATCATATTATATCTTTTTTTAATAAACTCTAACATGATTTTTCCTTATGATAGTTACTAAAATACTTATAATGATTATTAAAAGGCTTATGACATAACAATTCCAATAATATCAATATCAATTATAAACTTGTTGGTTGAAATTGTTAATTCATTAAAATTATAATTTGTTATCCAATCAAAATATTAAGAATGAGTTTAAAAAAAATAAAATATAAAATAATTTTTTTATAATTTAATTTAATTTAATAGTTTAATAAAATATATTTTTTCTATTAATAATAAAAAACTAATAAATTATTAAACTTTGGTAAATCTCTCGTATAGTGTCAATTAATTAAAATATTAATCATCATATTTGTTTAATAAACCAATAAATATTTTTTTAGAAATATAAAAAAATATCAATCTTTAGTTTATGAAATGTGAAAAAAGCTTAATTGAATATCAAAATAAATATTTGGAAATTTTAGTTTAAAATTTTATTAAATAAATTGATATAAAAAATATTATAATAGGTTAAAGTTTATATATATATTAAAAAGTATCTTATATCTAAATAAAAGTTCTATACAATAATATAGCTATAGTCAATTATTGTGATGTGATTGTCACATCTATTAAGATTAGTCATTATGAATATTTTAATAAACAAGACACTTGGCACTATTATATATTTTTTATTTTTATGTTTATATGTAACAATTTCATTTGCACACTAGAGGAAATTAGTCAAATCATTAAAATGAAACAATCATAAAATGAAAAATAGATTTAAAAATATATATATAATTTTATTTTTAAAATATTAATTTAATATATGAATTTTATAAAACTTATGTAAAACTTTTTAAAAAATATATAAATTAATTAAAGTCAAAACTATTGTTTGACTAACTAATAGCTATATACCTGCCTTAGGTAGGTATATTAAAAAAATATATTATATTCTTACCATTTGGTTTCAGAAAATTTGCCTCCGTTGGATGATGAAGGACAACTTACTCTCATTACAGAAAGAATATTGAAGACAAGGGAAATGAAGTTAAGAAGTAGAACTATAAGGGAATACTTGGTACAATGGAAGGATTTTCCTAGTGAGGAAGCCACTTGGGAAGAGGAACAAATTTTGTTGCACCCAAACTTGGAATTTCTTGAGGACAAGCAATCTTGGGTGGGGAGGACTGTCATGTCCCCATCCCAATAAGGCTACTAGTAAACCATGTTTCACCAACCTACTAGTTCCCTAGGTTGAGGCGTTAGCATTAAATTTTGCAATAAGGGATATATGAGACCCAAGAGGACCTTATTTTACCATATACACATTATATTGGGTCATATAAATAATAAATGTGGAGAAAATAAAGTGGCAATGTTTCATGGAAACACTTGGAGGCTCATGGAGACCTTGGGTGGCTAGATTCCTCTCTACACTTGTCATGACCTACCTCCAAATTCGAAATTATGGGGAATGGATCGTTCTTGGGAGGTGAAGAGGTGTCAAGTAACATATCATGATATACGGAATTCGAATGGGTGAAGAGGAGCAACTCCCCATGGAAGAGGAAGATACTAGGAATAAAATGTGTGCCACTTAGAGAGAGATTCCCTGCACTTTATGACAATTACGATGGAAGATTATATGACAAAGTCAAACCTGATTAAATACATGATTGCATACCTATTAAAATTTGACATGACAAGGCTAAAAATAGCCACCAAGAGGGTGCATTTGTGGGTTAGTGGTAGCCATTCGATTTTGGAAGAGAATTGAGGCATGAGGAAGAGGACAAGTGTCATAGGGGTTACTAAAAAACTAGGATGAGTTGGAGGAATCCTAAGGAGGGAGATTAGACTTTGGGGGACCATATGAGGATTATAAAAATATGTCAGAGGAAGGAGAATTTCATTTTATCATTTTGAGAATTTTCCTTTTGCATTTTGGAAAACACTAGCTTGTCCATTGCATGGTGAGTACTCACTCTCCCTGCTAGTGAGTCAATTTCGAGGAAGTTGGATTCCTATCCAAATTGGCTGTTGGAGAGGCCACCCAGACCACTCATTTAGATCTGAATGTAGTGTTTTAATTGCATATTGAGGACTGATACAGTTCATCACTCATCCATTTCCCCATTCTTTCATTCCCATCTCATTATTCCCCATGTTTTCTTGTGATGCCGCAGTTGTGAGAATGGTGCTTGCACTTGGTTGAGCTTGGTTGATTCCCAAGCATGGATACCTGATGTTTGTATTTGTAATATGGTGTCTCTATACTCCGTAATTCGAATCATAAAAAATACATGTGCAAAATGCCCACATTTTCAAGCTATTGTTTGACTAGTTTTCTTGTGTTGCCTTCCAATTCGAAGGAGAAATGTATCTAAACCATAATGAGGAATTTCCATAATGTTAAATGTTGTTTAAGAATTTATTTGTATGTTGTACATGGTATCTATTTTATAGGGTATTTTTTAAATCATTTCATGTGCTTTTTATGAGTTAAGGTGAAGCTATTACTGTCATTTCCCTTAAGCAATATCACTGAAAGTTAACAAACGAATGTGGGGATATATAATCAGTTTTCAGAACTAATAACCATATATAATGTCAGCCCACGAGGTCCTATATTAGTCTCCATACTTTGTTTATAAACTTGGGAAGGTCGCATATGAGTTGGGAAGCCCTTTTTGCTTACACCCTCGAGGGAATTTCATCACAATTTCCTAGTAATTTTGCACATTTTGTCATCAAGCCAAAATGAAGTTGCGGAGGTAGAAAACCAGTTATAAAGGGACCAAAGAGTCTATTGATAGGTATTAATACTCACGATATCATTCCAATTCAAATTCGAGACTATTTGGCTCCATTTGGAGCCTCTAGAGTCTAGAGTAGTTAATCCCGAAATTGCCCAAATTGTACCTTTGTCTAGACATTCCAAGTTAGGACATTATAGAAACGCTGAGAAAAACTTCAATATGTTGTAAAATGAGAGAAAGTTGTGTGTATGTGGAAAATATATTTTTATGTGTTTGAAAGCAAGTCTAGCTAATTTATGGCATAGATAATAGTGGATGAAATTGAAATGAAAACTTTATTGCAAGTACTAATAAACAATAAATAAAAACCCATATAATTGATGGTAAGTAAAATGAATTGTACATTAATTTATCATATGAAAAAATATACATATGTGAGTAAAAAAATAAAGGGCTATTTAGTGATCATGTATGGCTCTAAATATATTGGAAATCAACAATGGTATTTTTATTTCTTAAGGGGGTGCATGGATTGAGGATTGCAATTTTAATTGTGAAATGGTCAAAGATTAAGGTGTGCCTCTTGTGTTTTTCAAAGTGAGACATATGAACTGTATTTCATCTTTGCATAGGGTTTGAAGGAGAATGATGGTGTAATTCATATTCCTTCTAGTGTTGTAGTTCATATCATTGTCGTGAAGGTCAATCCTTGGCGTTCATTGTTACCAATGTCAATGGTTGACCTTGTTAATGGAAATCCTTGGGATTTATGGATAGTCAATGGCCAATAAATCTTGAAGGGGATTTGTTTATTGTTACTTCAATTTAGGGGTGGAAATGGTAAGTGCTTTGGTTGATATTGATCCCATGGAGGACCAATGTAATTATCTAATTCCATGTCAACATAGGTTGGTATCTTAAGAGGTGTAGATCCAGGTGTGTATACAATTTGCATGAACCTAAACTAACAACATTCATATTTTTCCCATATAAAATTCCAAATAAGCATTTTGATATATAGCCTATATTGGAAATAGACACTAAAAAAGAGTGAAGCATATGATCAATGACAAGTTCTATCATTATACTAATTCCTCTTGACAAGAATCCCCTTAAAAGAAAACATCATAGGCTACCCAACATTGAAGATTACTTTTGATTTTATGCAAAGTCCAGTCTCACAAAACCTTTACAAGCACATGATCAATCCAAACAAGATTCCAAATTCGTGGACAATATACCCTCACTAAATGAGTTTCCATTCCATATTATGGAAATCAAGAAAGTTTTTTTGCACTATGAATTCTTCTTTGGCCAAATCTCAAAGCAATGCATTATATCTTCAATGCAATCGTGGAACACTATTGGAGAGTTTAGTCATCGACAAAATGGGCATTAATACATTGTCACCATTTGGAAATTAAATTCCTCAAAATTAACCTTATAGTAAAGAAACTTTAAGAATATACGATAAAGTATCAGTGACAATACCATATAAATAAGGGGCTAAAGAGTGACCTTGTACAATGGAATGTTGGGAGTGGAATTTCTTCTAATAACAATATATTAACCAATAACCTAGAAGAGACATTTAAGAAGAGATATGAATATGATGATCAATAGGAGAGGAACAAATTTCTCAAAGAAACTCTCAAATCGCAACCATTGAGGCATATTGAGAGTGAACTCACACTCAATTCTATCATATGGCTCGTCAAACCTCATCAAAGTAAACCTTAAAAAAACCCTAGGGGTAGTCTCCCTTGCCCATTCAAGACTATCCAAGGCTGTAACAACATTATCTACAATGAAACGTCCTATCTATTTTCTCAAGTGGAACAATTCGGGTAGTTGTAGTTTTTAGACAAGTAGCAAGAGCTTCAGCTAGAACTTTGTAAGACACATTATACTAAGTAATAGGCTAGCAATAAGTCATTGGTTCCTTTTGCATACCTCTTTGTAATCAACATAATAAGACTTATCTTTAGTTGATCCCCCATTTTTCTTGTGTCCAAATGCTCTTAGCATGTCTAGAAAAACTCATTACCAATCATAGGCCAAAGAGCCAAATAAAAGTTAAGAGACTTCCAAAGGAGAGGAATTTGTGTAAGAGCGTAGTTTGTCACAAGATTCTCAAGTTCTCACACATTTTTTTTATTGGAACTGTAGTATCCACACGGTGATGGAAATGAATTAGGTGAAACAAACTTGTAATCAACACATCAATTTTTGTTAGTGACAAAGGGCAATTCTTTGAATTTGACAGCAAGTGTAGAATTCCCTCTTTCTTTGGTGGCTAAACTCCTCTCATTTGGAAGTTTGTTACTAAAATTTGTTGAAGGTTTCTATTCGCCACATAATGATGGCTCACTTAGATGATGTTCAACATATGATGACCGAAACCTCCTTTCTCTAACAGTGTTTGCTTCTATGCATAGGTCTTTCGCTACAATTAGTAGGGGTAGTCTCACACAAAAAATTTGGAATTCAAACATATTGCATAAATTTCAATCCCCATTATGAGATAACAACTAGAGGATACAATAATAATTTGATTCATGTAGCTTTGCATTCAACAAATAGGGATGTCTCTCAGTGGACAACGATTGTACAACAACATTTATTTATTTTAACCTGATGATGATTTGTACATCATCTTTAATCGATGGACTACCTCTTCATCGCTAGCATCCAAATCATGATTTTTATTCGATTTCTCTTGTCCATCTCCCAAAAGGTTTGTCCTATGAGTGGAACTTCCTTTGGGAAATCACCTACATAACTATTCCAAGACTAGGATAACATGCTTGTTCGAGGGGTTTCGAAGATGGACCTGCCAACTTGTCCATTAAAACCATTGCACTATATAGTTTATAGACTAAATCAATTTGGACAAGATATTATAGTTTTGATTTTTGGAAAACACATGAATGGATGGATGTTTCAGCTACTTGTATGGGAAATGTTGGAAATGTTTTGTTTATGTCTTTCATGGAAATTTGGAAAACAAATATCTTAATACTGAAAACAAATGAGTATGGCAATGCATTATGGTTGAACAAGATGTATGTAACATTGGTGGATTAGAAAAGAGATGGAATGAATAAGATAAAACCATTTTATTACATGCAATTGCTATGTTTTTTTATTGGCAAAGGTTTCTTCATGTACTATTAGTTTGAACACGTAAGTATTGAAGAACAACTTGACAAAGATTTTTGTGGTATATTTGGTATTCCATTCATTACCATATTCAAACAACTTCTCACCAGGTATGCTGATAAGTTGTTCTACACCATCTTGGAATGCAGTTACATTGATTTTGCTTATTTGGTCTTCAATGTTGAATTGAAAAATGTACATGTAATCACATTCATAAACATGTTGATTGCACCTTTGGCAATTCTAGACACCATCATCAATAGGCGTGAGTTTCTTTTGTTCACTTTTGGTCTTTAAGTGTAAGAGGACATGCAACATACTAGCAATTGTTTTTATCCATAGAAGCAATTGTTTCCTCGACTAAAATGTATGTAGGTTCTGGCTTTATACTGACTCCTTCATTTTTTTTGGAATTCAATTTCTTTGGTATGGAAGGTTTCGTTATTGAAGCACCATGTGTAGATAATGAGTGGCATTAGAGACCTATTACTAATTTATCAAACCAAGTTCACAAATACAAAGTTTCTTTGAGATCATAATTGATGTAAATCTGGGATGAAAAGGTTGTAGTAATTGATACCAGTTTTTATAATAATTATTGGAAATCTATTTGTGATGGCATATTGTTCTAGATTATATTTATTGCAAAAGATCCTCATAATGTGATCTCTATACTATAATTTGACATGTCATTAAGTGGATAGATATAAATACAACAAATTTATAAAGTATTTAAAGTAAAACAATTTTAATTATATATAATAAAATAATTTATATAAATAAAATTATATATAATTGATTGAATGAGTTAAGCATCATATTATTTCTTTTTTAATAAACTCTAACATGATTTTTCCTTGTGATATTTGTAACTAAAAAACTTATAATGATTATTAAAAGGCTTATGATATAACAATTCCAATAATATCAATATCAATTATAGACTTGTTAGTTAAAATTGCCAATTCATTAATAAAAATAAAAATAAAGTTATAATTTGTTATCCAATCAAAACATTAATAACAATTTTTAAATAATAAATATAAAAAACTTAAATTTTTATAATTTAACAAGTAAAATTAGGAGCAAAACTATTTATACTTGCCTTAAGAAATGACTTAAACTAATAATTTAAAAATGTTTTAATTTAATAGTTTTACATACCTAGGTTTAATTTAATAAAATATAAGTTTTTTATTAACAATAAAAAAGCTAATAAATGATTAAACTTTGGTAAATATCTAATATACTGTCAGCTAATTAAAATATTAATCATCATATTTGTTTGAATAAATCAATAAATATTTTTTAGAGCTATAAAAAAATCAATCTTTAGTTTCATTTCAATCTTTAGTTTATGAAATATGAAAAAAGCTTAATTGAATATCAAAATAAATATTTGGAAATTTTAATTTAAAATTTTATTGAATAAATTAATATAAAAAATATTATAATAGGTTAAAGTTTATATATATATTAAAAAAAATATTATATCTAAATAAAAGTTTGATATAGTGATATAGTTATAGTCAATCATTGTGATGTGATTGTCACATCTGTCAAGATTAATCATCATGACTATTTTAACAAGTGCTACGTGGTAGTGATTCCCTGCGGCTTAGTTTAGGGGTAGCTAAAATAAAAATATATGAACTTGTCAACATAAAATAATATATATACTATGCATTTTTTAATCTTTCAATCAATGTCTCGCTTGATGGAGAGCATTAACTAATGATGTGGACGCAATTAATAATATTTATTAAAATTTACTAATATGTATAATTTTATATTCTGATAGGTTTTATTATAAATTAATATTATTTATTAAAAAAATTGAATACATATTTTGAGTGTGAGGTGTGGAAGATTGTATTTGGGAAATTATGAAGCAAGTTTTACTTGGAGATTAGGAGAAGACACGAATAACCAAGTAGAGATCTAGAGGCAAGAAAGACTAATAATATATTTGTTAAAGGGGATTCAAAAACCATTCTTAGGTGTATGCGATATACTTAAATTCCTAAATATTTCTTCCTAGTCAAGATCATTTTAGACATCAACGAGAAACAAAGAGATTTGACTTGATATAATACTTTCACGTGAACAAGGCTATTCTTTTAAGTTTTTATAACAATAAGAGCAAAAGATGGGATTACTTCTTTGTCACATATTCCATAGTCCTTTAGTTTTAAGTCATAAATAAGAGGAAAACTTAGTTGAGCTATGAAGGTTTAAATCCAAGACAAGTTGTGACACTATTACATGTTGATGTGATATGTATTTACTCACCAGAGACCTCATGCACTGACATTAATGACTTGCATTATGGTAGAGCAGGCTCATGAATACATGGTATAAAAGGATCAGTGTAAACATAGGTGGGAAATCAAGGTCTTTGTTTAAACACATTCATCAAGGAATGTGCTTGGTTGTGGTGGTGTCAACGTTCCTAGATAGATTTTTTCAAATATGTGATCCATCTTTCAAGGATCATGGCTATCTTCATGTATGTTTAATTAAATCCTCAAACAGCGGAAAAGATGAGAAACTTGGGTCAATGAACTTGCAGCATGCATTGAGGAGGAATGAGAGACTCCTACCTAATAATCAAGTAGCCATATCCTAGTTGAACAATAGAGTTGCTAACTAAATTGAAGATCAAAAAATCAAGTATGCATAAATATTACAGATTTGACCTAACAAGGCATTCAACTAAAAAAAGCTAGAAGTTGAAAATGACATGCTCTTTCAATTGGTTCGAGTTTCATTGGTGTTGAGTGTGTTTGGCTACTCATAAAAAACTATCAATTCGGTTGTCCATAGATAATGACTATGGATGAAGAATTTTGGTAATGAGTTCAAGCAAATTTCAAAGTGGAACATCTCGATTTCAAAAGTATTAATATGTATTTAAGATTTCTAATGTTTACTGTGTATTAGTAAGATTTAAACATACTAGTTGTAAACTTCTTAAAAATTATTTATAATTTTTTTGTTATTATGATGTAATATTATATTTATTGTCCATATAGAAAGAAGATAAGTACTATTTTGTAAATATCTAATAATAATAGACTAAATTTGTTTTCAAGAAAATTGGACACATTTTATATGTTAATTATAAAGTTATTACATTAATTAATTAAATTGTCTTTTTCAATTGTATTATAATGATTGCAAAATAAGAATTGAACCAATAAAATATTAGATAAATAAGTTTTAATAAAATTTAAAAAATAATTTAATTAATTAAATTGTAATTTTTAATTGGATTGTAATGATTGCAAAATAAGAATTGAACCAATAATATATTAGATAAATAAATTTTAAAAATATAAAATTATTATGATGTAAGATTATATTTATTATCCATATAGAAAGAAGATAAGTAATATTGTGTAAATATTTAATAATAATAGACTAAATTTGTTTTCAAGAGAATTCGACAAGTGTTATATGTTAAGTTATAGTGTTAGTACATTAATTAATTAAATTGTCATTTTTAATTGTATTGTAATGATTGCAAAATAAGAATTGGAGAAGTGTTATATGTTAATTTATAGTGTTAGTACATTAATTAATTAAATTGTAATTTTCAATTGTATTGTAATGATTGCAAAATAAGAATTGAACCAATAATATATTAGATAAATAAATTTTAAAAAAATATAAAAATTAAATCAATTAATTAAATTGTGATTTTAAATTGGATTGTAATGATTGCAAAATAAGAATTGAACCAATAATATATTAGATAAACATAAATTTAAAAAAATATAAAGAATAAATTATAGAGTTTAACATTAGCAGATATGAAAAATAATTTAAGTCAAAGCTAACTAATATAAAGCCAATGACTTATTGATTACATAACAACCTGTCTCGGATAATAAACAAGACACTTGATATTATTATATTTTATTTTTAAAGTTTTATAGAAAAAATATTATAATATATTGATGTTTATATATATATTTAAAAAACAAAGTTTATTGTATATAAAATAAAAGTTGTATATAGTGATATAGTTATAGCTATAGTCAATTATTGTGATGTGATTGTCACATCTATTAAGATTAGTCATTATGACTATTTTAATAAACAAGACACTTGGCACTGTTATATATTTTATATTTTTTTATATTTTTTTTGTATCTAACAATTTCATTTGCACACTAGAGGAAATTAGTCAAATCATTGAAATGAACCAATCATAAAATGAAAAAATAGATTTTAAAAAATAAAAAAAATATAATTTTATTTTTAAAATATTGATTTGATATATGAATTTTATAAAACTTATGTAAAACTTTTTAAAAAATACATAAATTAATTAAAGTCAAAACTTTTGTTTGACAAACCAATAGTTATATACCTGCCTAAGGAAAGTATATTAAAAAAAATTATTATATTCTTTCCATTTGGTTTCAGAAACTTTACCTCCCTTGGATGATAAATGACAACTTACCCTCATTCTAGAAAGAATATTGAAGACAAGGGAAAGGAAGTTAAGAAGCAGAACTATAAGGGAATACTTGGTATAGTGAAAGGATTTTCCTACTGAGGAAGCCACTTGGGAAGAGGAACACATTTTGTAGCATCCAAACTTGGAATTTCTTAAGGACAAGCAATCTTGGGTGGGAAGGACTGTCATGTCGCCATCCCGATAAGACTACTAGTAAACCATGTTTCAAGAACCTACTAGTTCTCTAGGTTGAGGTGGAGGCATTAAATTTTGCAATAAGGGAGATATGAGACCCAAGAGGACCTTATTTTACCATATACACATTAAATTGGGTCATATAAATAATAAATGTGGAGAAAATAAAGTTGCAATGTTTCATGGAGACACTTGGAGGCTCATGGAGACCTTGGGTGGCTAGATTCCTCTCTACACTTGTCATGACCTACCTCCAAATTCAAAATTATGGGGAATGGATTGTTCTTGGGAGGTGAATAGGTGTCAAGTAACATATCAGGACCCAAGGAATTCAAATGGGTGAAGAGGAGCAACTCCCCATGGAATAGGAAGAGACTAGGAAGAAAATGTGTGCCACTTGGAGAGAGATTACCTGCACTTTATGACAACTATGATGGAAGGTTCTATGATAAAGTTAGGCCTGATTTCATACATGAATGCATGCCTATGACAATTTGACATGACAGGGCTAAAAATAGCCACCAAGAGGGTGCATTTGGGGGTTAGTGGTAGCCACTCAAATTTGGAAGAGAACTGAGGCATGAGGAAGAGGACAGGTGTCATAGGGGCTACTAAACAACTAGGATGAGTTGGAGGAATCCTATGGAGAGAAATTAGACCTTGAGGGACCATATGACGATTATAAAAATATGTCATGAGGAAGGAGAATTTCATTTTATCATTTTGAGAATTTTCCTTTTGTATTTTGGAAAGCACTAGCTTGTCCATTGCATGGTGAGTACTCACTCTCCCTGCTAGTGAGTCAATTTCGAGGGAGTTGGATTCCTATCCAAATTGGTTGTTGGAGAGGCCACCCAAACCAATCATTTGGATTTGAATGTAGTGTTTTACTTGCATATTGAAGACTGATATAGTTCATGACTAATCCATTTCCCCATTCTTTCATCCCCATCTCATTATTCCCCATGTTTTCTTGTGATGACGCACTTGTGAGAATGGTGCTTGCACTTGGTAGAGCTTGGTTGATTCCCAAGCATGGGTACTTGATGTTTGTATCTGTAATATGGTGTCTATGTACTCTATAATTCGAATCATAAAAAATACATGTGCAAAATTCCCACATTTCCAACCTATTGTTTGACTAGTTTTCTTGTGTTGGCTTCCAATTCGAAGGAGACATGTATCTAAACTGTAATGCAGATTTCCATGATGTTAAATGTTTTTTAAGAATTTATTTGTATGTTGTACATGGTATCTATTTTATAGGATATGTTCTGAATCATTTCATGTGCTTTTTATGAGTTAAGGTGAAGCTATTACTGTCATTTCCCTTAAGCAATATCACTGAAAGTTAACAACGAATGTGGGGATATATAATCACTTTTTAGAACTAATAACCATGTATCATTTCATCCCATGAGGTCCTATATCAGTCCCCACAGTCTGTTTATAAACTTGGGAAGGTCGCATATGAGTTGGGAAGCCCTTTTTGGTTACACCCTTGGGGGAATTTCATCACAATTTCCTAGTAATTTTCCCAAATTTTGTCATCAACCCAAAATGACGTTGCAGAGGTATAAAAACAGTTATAAAGTGACCAGAGAGTCTATTGATAGGTATTAAGACTCACCATATTATTCCAATTCAAATTTGAGACTATTTGGTTCCATTTGGAGCCTCTAGAGTCTAGACTAGTTAATCCCGAAATTGCCCAAATTGTACCTTTGTCTAGAAATTCCAAGTTGGGACTTTATAGAAATGCCGAGAAAAAATTCAATATGTTGTAAAATGAGAGAAAGTTGTGTGTACGTAGAAAATATAATTTTATGTGTTTGAAAGCAAGTCTAGCAAATTTATGGCTTAAATAATAGTGTATGAAATTGATATGAAAAATTTATTGCAAGTACTGATAAATAATAAATAAAAACCCATATAATTGATGGTAAGTAAAATAAATTGTACATAAATTTATCATATGAAAAAATATACATATGCGAGTAAAAAAATAAAGGGCTATGTAGTGATCAAGTATGGCTCTAAATATATTGGAAATCAACAATGGTATTTTTATTTGGTAAGGGGGTGCGTGGATTGAGAATTGAAATTTTAATTGTGAAATGGACAACGATTAAGGTGTGCCTCTTGTTTTTTTTGAAGTGAGACATATGAAGTGTCTTTAATATTTGCATAGCATTTGAAGGAGAATGATGATGTAATTCATATTCCTTCTAGTGTTGTAGTTCATATCATTGTTGTGAAGGTCAATCCTTGGCATTCATTGTTACCAATGTCAATGGTTGACCTTGTTAATGGAAATACTTGGGATTTATGGATAGTCAATGGCCAATCAATCTCTAGGGTATTTGTTTATTGTTACTTCAATTTAGGGGTGGAATTGGTATGTTCTTTGGTTGAGATTGATCCCATGGAGGACCGATGTAATTATCAAATTCCATGAAAACATACTTGGAAACTTAAGAGGGCTAGATCCATGTATGTATACAATTTGCATGAACCTAAACTAACAACTTTCATATTTTTCCCATAGAAAATTCCAAAGAAGCATTTCCATATATACCCTATATTGGAAATAGACACTAAAAAAGAGTGAAGTACATGATCAATGACAAGGACTATCATTATACTAATTCATCCTAACAAGAAACCCCTTAAAAGAAAACATCTTGGGATACCCAACATTGAAGCTTACTTTTTATTTTATGCAAAATCCAATCTCACAAAACCTTTACAAGCACATGATCAATCCAAACAAGATTCCAAATTCATGGACAATATACCCTCACTAAATGAGTTTCCATTCCATATTATGGAAATCAAGAAATTTTTTTACACTATGAATTCTGCTTTGGCCAAAATCTCAAATCAATGCATTATATCTTCAATGCAATCGTGGAACACTTTTAAAGAGTTTAGTCATCAACAAAATGGACATTAATACATTGTCACCATTTGGAAATTAAATATCTCAAAATTAACCTTATAGTAAAGAAACTTTAAGAATATACGATAAAGTATTAGCGACAATAACATATAAATAAAGGGCTAAAGAGTGACCTTGTACAATGGAATGCTGGGAGTCGAATCTCTTCTCAGACAATAATCTATTAAAAAATAACCTAGAAGAGACATTTAAGAAGATATATGAATATGATTGATCAATATGACAGGAACAAATTTCTCAAAGAAACTCTCAAATCATAACCAATGAGGCATATTGAGAGTGAACTCACACTCAATTCTATCATATGCCTCGTCAAACCTTGTCAAAGTAAACCTTAAAAAAACCCTAGGGGTAGTCTCCCTTTCCCATTCAAGACTATCTAACGATGTAACAACATTATATACAATGAAATGTCATATCTATTTTCTCAAGTGGAACAATTCGGGTAGCTGTAGTTTTTAGACAAGTAGCGAGAGCTCCAGCAAGATCTTTGTAAACACATTATGCTAAGGGATAGGCTAGCAATAAGTCATTGTTTCTTTTGCATACCTCTTTGGAATCAACATAATAAGACTTATCTTTAGTTCATCCCCATTTGGCTTGTGTCCAAACCCTCTTGGCACGTCTAGAAAAGCTCATTGCCAAAGAGCCAAAT
>LPNX010435826.1:111721-140820 GCA_001517045.1 Pseudotsuga menziesii | reverse complement strand
GTGAAAATAATTAAATATGTGGATAACTATAGAAATGCAGATAAAGTCTACTTGTCCAAAGATTTTTATCTAAAAAAATTTAAAATTATTCATTTTCTTGATAGCTTTAAAGCTTTAATGAAGTGTTTAGGAAGATAATTTGGATTTTATCAATATTCAAAATTAGATATTAAAATAATTCAATAGACTTTATATGTACTCACAGAGTATTTGTAGAACGTCATAAGTTACCTTGATTGGGGAGTTATCAATATAGAAGATCGTAAGACTTTATACTTTAAGTAGTGGACATGTTCAAGATTTATAAGGAGTTTAAAAAGAATGAAGGTGCAGAGTAAACTATTTATAGTCGAATTTAAAAAAAAGATACAAATAGATTAAGGTAGAAGGGAGGAAGAACAAACTTGAGGTATGTATGTAGAAATTATAGAAAACATGGTAATACCATTTTCATGTTTCCAGTTCTTTCTTTCATGTTTTTAGGTTATGGAGGAATCTAATCCCTTCTCTTACACACTTCATTGATCTTATTATGTAATGTGATTATAAGATATTAACCAAAATTCTAGAGACATTGAATTAAGAAAGTTCTCCCTAATATAGTCTTTGAAAATCAAGGAAGGATTTCAAGCTAAAAAAAAGATCTCTGAGACAACAACATCATTCTGATCCAAGACTTTATCCATTCTATTTTCACGAGGGGACACCAAGGTATGGTGATAAATATTTATTTATCCAATGCCTTTGATAGGATTTAGAACACTTTAATTAAATATGCAATACTAGAAAAAGTTTGGATTCTCCCCATGTTTATAAAATGGTTTAAGGTATGCATTGGTCGACCATGAACAAAGACCTTGGTCAATGGGAGGTCATCACCTTCTTTAAAGATTCTCATGGGATTCATCAAAGTTTTCCCTTTTCTCCCTTTTTAGTATATCATTATTGAATATTTTAGTATATCATTATTGAAGAATCTCTCAGCATGAAATTGGAAAAGGAACCAAATGAAAAAAAATCTATCTTGTATCCTTATTACATGAGGAGTAAAAACTATCAATCACGTTTAGTTTGTGGAAGAAATCATTTTTATTGAAAGATTTTCTTCTATTAATGCTCATATATTTAAACTCACCCTAGACATGTTCATTAAGGCTTCACCATGAATGGTAGAAAAATAAAGGTATATAGTTGGAATATATCACTTAGACTTCAACATAGAATTTTTGCTCATCTTTAGATTTCCCAGACAATATAATTGGTCTTCTTTCAAATACATGGGTAAAAAAATTAACATATGAAGAAAGGGATTTGAAAGGAGTGACTTAAACATCTATCAAAAGCCACAAGCATTGATTAATTATCTCATAGATACATTTTCAAGAGAAGGAGATTGGGTCTTAGATTTGTTCTCGGGTTCAGGTAAACTTTCTCATATTACATATGAAATAATATATCAAGTTTTATTGTATGTTTTATCCTTCATTATTTTATTGTTTTAAAGTATGCTTCTTTATGCTATTTCACTTAACTTTAATTTTGTTTTTGGTGATTAGGTACAACAATAGCATGCTCCTTACAGAAAGGAAGAAATTGCATATCGATTGATAATGATCCACTCCAATGCAATTACATAAAACAAAGAATTAAGGCTATTCAAGTTCTTCCAGATGAACTGCAAGAAGTTGGTTTGAAGAAAGGAGAGTTTAGTGAAACACTTGTGGCAAAGATGTCAAAAGAGCCCCAACCCCCGTTAGGAGGGGTGTTTGGAAAGGAGCACTTTGAGGATCTTGCAAACATAGAAGACCCAATGGAAGAGGACATTGATGTCCTTGAGGAAATTCAAGCTCCAGAAAATTCCAATGTTGATGAAGAATTTGTCATGCATGATATTGTTGAATAGTTTCATGTTTTGAAGAAAATGTTAATTTTGACAATTTTTGACAATTTTTTGATCAGATATATTAGTAATGTTTTGGCTTTCAGACTTTATTTTAGAAATAAAATTTCTAAATATAATGTTTTTAATATGTTTTTTACAAATAATTTGTATATTTTTTCTTGACTTTATGTGAGTCGTCACTTCTCGATAACTAATATGAAATATGATCATTTTTAGAGAAAAATTCTCTGAAAATTCATTGAAAATGGTTTTAAATGTCTTTATTTTCTGGAATTATTTACAATTTTGTCAATAAAAATGCCTTATTTTGTACATAAAAATGTCTTATTTTATAGAAAAAATCGTAAAACGTATATGTTTTTCATTATAAATTGCTTAAAAATGTATGTTATTTTGTTAAATTTCAAAAAACACACTTGAAAATAGAAATTAAAAATATTTTACAACAAAGATAATTCAAAGGCCCCAAAAAATGTCTGAAAATGAAAATGTGTGATACTGGCATCACCCATTTTTGAAACGGGGGTAAAAATAGCTACTAAAATTAGGAGAGAGAAAAACGAGAACTGTGTCGAGTTCTCGTTTCATAGTATAAGTGGTTTAAGTGAAGAGATTGCCAAATGAGAGGAATTTGTGTAAGGGCACAATTTGTCACAAGATTCTCGAGTTCTCCTACAGTTTTTTCTATAGGAAGTGTAGTATCCACACGGTGATGGAGATGAATTAGATACAAAAAATTTGTAATCAACACATCATTTTTTCTTAGTGACGAAGGGCGGTTCTTTGAATTTGACAGCAAGTGTAGAATGCCCTCTTTCTTTGGTTGCTAAGCTCCTCTCATTTGGAACTCTCTTACTAAAATTTGTAGAAGGTTTATATTCGCCACATAACGATGGCTCACTTAGATGGCATTTTGCAGATGATGACTGGAACCTCCTTTCTCTAATTGTGTTTGCTTCTACGCATAGGTCTTTCACTACAATCAGTAGGGGTAATCTAACACAAATCTTTTGGAATTCAAACAGATTGCATATATTTCAATCCTCATTATGAGATAACAACTAGAGGAAACAATAATAATTTTATTCATGTAGCTTTGCATTCAACGGATAGGGATGTCTCCTAGTGGACAACCATTGTACAACAGCATTTATTTAAAATCACATAAGCAGCCAGTAGTGATCTGGCATTTTAACCTGATGATGATTTACACATCATCTTTAATCGATGGACTACCTATTCATCATTAGAATCCAAATCATGGTTTTCATTCGATTTCTCTTGTCCATCGCCCAAAAGCTTTGTCCTATGAGTGGCCACTTCCTTTGGGAAATCACCTACACAACTATTCCAAGATTGGGACAACATGCTTGCCTGAGGGGTTTCGAAGATGGACATGCCAACTTGTCCATTAAAACCATTGCACTATACAATTTATAGACTAAATCAATTTGGACAAGATATTATAGTTCTGATTTTTGGAAAACACATGAATGGATGGATGTTTCAGCTACTTGTATGGGAAATGCTGGAAATGTTTTGTTTATGTCTTTCATGGAAATTTAGAAAAAAATTATTTTAATACTGAAAACAAATGAGTATGGAAATGCATTAGGGTTGAACAGGCTCTTTGTAACATTGGTGGATCATATAATAGATGGAATGAATAAGATAAAACCATTTTATTGCATGTAATTTCTATGTTTTTTTATTAGCGAATGTTTCTTCATGTACTACTAGTTTGAACAAGTAAGTATTGAAGAACAACTTGGCAAAGATGTTTGTGGTATATTTGGTATTCCATTCATTACCATATTCAAACAACTTCTCACCGGGTATGCTGATAAGTTGTTCTACACCATCTTGGAATGTAGTTACATCGATTTTACTTATTTGGTCTTCAATGTTGAATTGAAAAATGTACATGTAATCAAATTCATAAACATGTTGATTGCACCTTTGGCAATTTTAGACACCATCATCAATAGGCATGAGTTTCTTTTTCTCACTTTTGGTCTTTAAGTGTAAGAGGACATGCAACATACCAACAATTTTCGGTATCCATAGAAGCAATTGTTGCCTTGACTAAAATGTACGTAGGTTTTGGCTTTATACTGATCCCTTCATTTTTTTTTGGGAATTCAATTTCTTTCATATGGAAGGTTTCCCTATTGAAGCACCATGTGCAGATAATGATTGGCATTAGAGACTTATTACTGAATTTTCAAACCAAGTTCACAAATACAAAGTTTCTTTGAGATCATGATTGATGTAAATCTAGGATGAAAAGGTTGTAGTAATTGATACCAGTTTTTATAACAATTATTGGAAATCTATTTGTGATGACATATTGCTCTAGATTATATTTATTGCAAAAGATCCCCATAATGTGACCTCTATACTATAATTTGACATGTCATTGAGTGGATAGATATAAATACAACAAATTTATAAAGCATTTAAAGTAAAACCATTTTAATTATATATATAAAATAATTTATATAAATAAAATTATATATAATTGATTGAATGAGATAAGCATCCTATTATATCTTTTTTCATAAACTCTAACATGATTTTTCCTTATGATAGTTACTAAAAGACTTATAATGATTATTAAAAGGCTTATGATAAAACAATTCCAATAATATCAATATCAATTATAGACTTGTTTGTTAAAATTGCTAATTCATTAATAAAAATAAAAATAAAGTTATAATTTGTTATCTAATCAAAACATTAATAATCAAATTTTAAATAATAAATATATAAAATTTAAATTTTTATAATTTAACAAGTGAAATTAGGAGCAAAGTTGTTTATACTCGCCTTAAGAAATGACTTAATCTAATAATTTAAAAATGTTTTAATTTAATAGTTTTACATACCTAGGTTTAATTTAATAAAATATAATTTTTCTATTAAGAATTAAAAAACTAATAAATTATTAGACTTTGGTAAATCTTTAGTGTAGTGTCAACTAATTAAAATATTAATCATCATATTTGTTTGAATAAACCAATAAATATTTTTTTAGAAATATATTAAAAATAATCAATCTTTAGTTTCATTTCAATCTTTAGTTTATGAAATGTGAAAAAAGCTTAATTGAAAATGAAAATAAATATTTAGAAATTTTAGTTTAAAATTTTATTGAATAAATTAATATAAAAAATATTATAATAGGTTAAAGTTTATATATATAAATTTAAAAAATATTATATCTAAATAAAAGTTCTATATAGTGATATAGCTATAGTCAATCATTGTGATGTGATTGTCACATCTATCAAGATTAGACATCATCACTATTTTAATAGAGAAGACACTTGACATTATTATATTTTATTTTAAAAGTTTTATAGAAAAAATATTATAATATATTGATGTTTATATATATATTTAAAAAAATTGGTTATTATATATAAAACAAGAGCCACGAGGTGGCAATGTCCCCGAAGCAGGATTAGCTGGAGCTTTAAAAAAAAAAAAATTTGCAAGCAACGGTGGGAAGGTTTGATGTGTCTAGTAGTAGTAGAACAATTTTAAAAACTGAATTTCCAATAATGCAAAAAAGAATCTCTGCAAGAAAAGAGTAAATGATTTATTGAAAGAATGATCTATTTTGTGTTAAAACATTAGTATTTTTATAGGCAAGGATTTAGTGATCTATTTTAACAATGTTCAATTAAAGTGCTATTTAGAAAGTATGAGGAGGCACTTGAGGGTTTTTACGATTTTAAGGCGTTAGCATATTGAATGTTAAACTAAAACCAGGTTTGTTTAAGAAACTCGATTGCAAAAAACTATGGAGAAAAGGCATTCGTGTGGAAAGACAAAGATGAAAAAGAGGCATAAATTCATCTATCAATTTTCAAACCGCATTACTCAAAGATGAGAACATAGTAAAAGCTTAATTATAGTTCGTAAATAGATCGAAACAAATCAGGGTTATATGTTGATAAATTGAAATAGTTTGTAAACGAAATAGTATCGCAATTGATAAAAAAACAATGTATACAAAGGTTTTTTTAAATTTAGAAACCTTGACAAATTGAAACAAATGCTTATCTTTATTGCAACATAATGACAAAGAAAATAAAATTGATGAAAGTGTATAAAAAAGATAAAAACTATGTTCATAAAACAATGGTCGATGGCATACGCATGTATTTGTTTATTTATTTTTAAATGGAAATTGATAGTTTTATGTTGATGTATAAAATACATCAATCAAAGATGTTAATATCAAGCCACAAAATAGTATTAAAGCCCAAAGTTGATGTGGGAACAATTCGTTTTTTTGATAGAAATGTTGTATTGAACAACCTATATTTTTTGCTTTTGTTCATAACAATGTTCAAGATTTTTGAAGAGTTATAAATGTGCTAAAGGAAGCTAGAACCATATCACAACAATAATAATTAAAAAAACAAAACAAAAAAAACAAACAAACATAACATCAATACATAAGTAAATGAGATGTATTAATGCCCATTGCGATTTTTTTAATTTTTTTTTTAAACTTCAGTTTTTTCTGTGCATGTTTCTTACAACAATGTTACACTGCATGTCCAAATCTGTAACAGACGACCATCTAGACTGCAATCTAGAGACAATTGAGGGTATAATGAACAAGAACAAAGTTTCTAAATTTCACACATGTGCCTAAATAATCTATTTATGGCAGATATGAAAACATTAACAATAAACAATTCTATCTATCTATTTTTTTAACATTATCAAGAAGGAAATTAAGAAAGCGAATTTCTGATTTTTTTTTTACATTAAAACTTGGTAACTATGGAGGAAACCACATGTAAAACTCTTAAAAAGGTAAACTTACCCATGGGATAACCCAACTATAATAGTTGGATTCACCATTTCATAGAAAAATGAACATTAGGCTCCAATAAATGAATTTTACACTTTGAATAATACTCAAGTGCTTTGGACATACCTAGAATGGATGGGTCACTCACCACTCCAAGCGTGCTTTATATTACTAGAATGGATTGGTCACTCATTGCTCCAACTGCGCTTTATATTACTAGATGGCTATGTGAAGGAATACACATATGTCAGCTACAAAACTATCTTAACCCGTTTTCAACTTGGAACTTATCATGCCAATTAACACAATTTTTTTTCAAGAAACATGGGTACCTGTAACCATATCAAATCTCTTTTGTAAAACCAATTTATGATTTATTAAAAGTAAAACACACAATGTCCACTTCTCTAGATGGATTGGGGATTCATACTCCCTACATGCATGCATCTTCGGTGTCAATATACCCATGACCTATATGGTTAACGCTTGTCAACTAGTAAGATACATTTGAATAAGGACACTTTGGCACCCAAAACAATGGTATCTCTTGCTAGAGATTGCCAAAGAACCTTACAGTGTTCAAGGAAAACCTTTAAGAACCTCTTCACTTCATCTCCATTTGGTATTTCCTGCAAGAAGAACCTCTCAACTTCATCTCCATTCTATCTTGCCTAAAAGAAGAGAGTGTTTGTACTAATTTGTTCTCTCGGTAATGGCGGCTACTAGTTTAGCCACTACAAAATTTGAGGCCAAAATCCAACGGCTACCATGTTTGAAATTCAACACTAACCTGTCGAGTATTCGACACATACACTTTTTTTTTGTCGTCGGTGGCGTAACGTCGGATATACGACTGTCTACTAATAAGGGTCAAAGATCCGATAGACCATTGTGTTGCATATTCGACCATTATTCCTTCCGAAGTACCAACCAAAATTGCATAAACTGTCGGAAATCCGACGTCCTCCGACCCCTGAAGCATCGGCCGTTCGACGGACAAAAGTGTCTGAGAAAAGGCGGTGTCATCGGTTTTTAATTCAGACAGTGTCGGTACTCTAACGCACTCCGACACTAGAAGAGTCGGCCTTTCGACGCAGTCCGACACTTTAACCGTCGGTTGTCCGACGGGAGGAAGCATCGGAGTCATGGCACGGCCGTCGGATGGGTTGACCGGAGTGTCGGAAGAATGTCGGAAAAGCGATGCCTGTTGATGGATTTATAAAAAAAATCCAAAGATTTCACTTATGGCCACATGGTTTCAGCCTAGAATTTGACTACTGAAGGAAGCCTGGTAGCAAACTAGAGGATTCTATGTCAAGTATATATTTCATCCTTGCACATATAGTTATCACAACTACTTTACTCTTAACTTTACATTTTGCAAAATAGAAAACCCAATATCCTCAAGAGAAGCACCCTCCTTTCTATTTATGGAATAAGGAAGAGAGTAATTACAAGCAAACCTTGTACTAAGTCTACAAGTGGACCACTTAACAAGACAAAGTCCAATCTAACCAATCCATGAACACTTTAAGAGAATGTTCCTTAACTAGAGACATTACATGTGCTAAGGGTAGGTGATTACAACACAACTTCATGGTAGTGTGAACCACATGTACAAAGGTCACGTAATCCCATGCCCGCATGTTCCAACTTACCCACTTAGAAATGGGCTATGTGACTTGGCTTTCGAGAGAGTTGGAGAAAGGTTGCTTGCAATCAAGTTTTCCTAGTTGAAAAGAATGCAGTGCTTCTCTGGGTGAGACTATTAGTTGGAAAGTGGAATGAAGCAGTCCCCATACACGATCTGTGTCCCTGACCTCCATTTTGAGTTGACTAAAGTTCTAAAGGGTGGTATTTTATAACATGATTAAGATGAAATGGGTCTAAATAATTGTGTTTATCCTTCATATGCATTGTGCTAATTATATAAGTATCTGCATAAGTTTCTCCCTATATAAGAAAGAGCTCTCATGCAAAGAGTGCTTTACATCCCCAATCTTAATAAGTGATGATGGAGGACACTGAACCTAAAGAGTCTCTAAACAGAGGGGACCAAAGGAAACAACTAAGATAAAAAAAATAACAGAAATAAACTTGTTGACCAAGAGGCATTCAATACTTTTAGATTAGTCTAGCTTTGCTCAAGGAAGGAATATAGAATAAGATTGAATCCTACAAATACATAACCACTTCATATAGCAAAGAGACAAAGAAACAACAGAGTATGTTACCTTAAATCATTATTAATAATGTACAGTAGATATTTAACTTCACTCTTGCAAATTCCAAACAACTAGTAGAATAGTACAGTAGAATAGTCTAGCAAACTTCTAGGGGATCAATACTTGTTTTTAGAATTATAGTGTTATGGTAAACAGTAAATGGCAGATATACCTCATTTGGCACATTTTCTACTTTGAAATTTCCTTCAAATTCTGGTTTTGGAGTGTACTCCAAGTCTTCAATGCCCCTCCCCTACACACTCAGGAAACAAATGAAAAGGAATTGGAAAACTAAAGAAGAGCAACGATGTTCATAACAATCAATGCAACATCAATCTGCAAATAATAAAAATCCCAAAACATAGCTGAAAGAAATCCCAAAACAAAGGATAGGCTGACCAATGGGCATAAAACAATGCCAAGTGTTTTTACCTCTCGATTTTTAATAAGATAGCCTTGCCCATCCACCATGTGTGAAATCATCATTATCATGTCATATTCAGCATCAAGGAACTTGAAATGAAGCTTGGTTGTCTCTATATCAAAAGCACACACACGAACTTCAGCTCGTTGAAGAAGATCTGCTCTATTTTCCAAGGTAACCTTTGAAGAGTCCACTTTAACAGTGTACCATTGTCCACATCTTGAATTTGCAGGATTGCAAAATCCATAAACAAGTAAAGAATGAATGTTAGTTTTTCAGTATATAAAAACTCTTGCCACAAAGGCTGTTGAATGTGGACTTATGATGTAGAGACAAGCCATTCTTTGTTCAAAAGCATCTTGAAAACATTGAATGTGGACTTATGATGTAGAAACAAGCCATTATTTGTTCAAAATCATCTTGAAAACATAAAATGAAGACATGAGTGTGTTGCGAAAATAAATGCATTCTGCTACAATTGACCAAGTATTCAAACAATCTATCTCCGAAGCTATCATGCCCAACCATTTATATAAACATGTTATATAACATCTATCATTTACTAATTCAATTCAAGTAACTGAGTTCTTTAAAATCCTCAAGCAACATTAAATGACACTCAATTGCTTAATCTAATCAAGGAATTTAAAATATAATGATCTAACATAAATTATGTAAGCAAAAAATTATAATTGGTAAGAATATATGACCTGATAAAACATGGATAACCAAAAATACTATGTATATAAGGCCATCGATCTAATCAAAACTCCATTTCTTGCCTCTTAACTATGGAAATGTTTCTCAACGCTATCTGCAACAAGTTCCAACGGAGGAGTCAAATAGCAATAGTGAAAATTACATAGTAAAAATATAGAAATAGATGTTTTTTAATGTATTCTTCCTTACCATTCATTGAGCTCCTCTCTGTTTTGAGAATAATTTAATATTCTCTACTAAACAGGACCAACCACGTGAAGGTGGAAGCTCTTATGGCCCCTCCCTCCCCTCACATCACTCTCAACTCCCCAAACCCAATGCCTATACTTGCAAATAACAATTTATTTCACTATTTCACAATGCAAATAACAATGCATCTACAATGCAAATTATTTCACTCAACAGTTAAAAAATGCTTTCATTAAATCATTCTTTATAACATTCATTAAACCATTCAATCATTCAACAGCTAAAAAAACCATTCATTAACTCAGTCATTAAAACATTAATTTAGTAAATGGCAGAAAAAAATATCAGTAAACAATTCAGTAAAGCATTCATTCATAAAGCAGAGGAAAAAGCATTAATTTTTTTTTTATAAATAAGAATTACTGAAAATTTCTTTAGTCACTTCCTTTTTACTTTTCTTCTCTTTAAGTATTTAGTTAGAGTCACATCTTCAGGAATCTGATCATCGGTATCCCTACTAGTCTGCTCAGAAGGTTGAATTTCAGGTGCGGGGCGATGAATTTCTGCAATAATGTCAAAATCATTCATTAATATATTTATATTTTGATAAATACAAGTAATTCATTAAAAAAACATTATGAATGTGTGTTTTTACCTGCCATGTGCACATCAACATGTTCAACATTATCTCGTACTGGCCCAACCTGTTCCGTGTTATGATCTGCAGCTACATGCTCTGTAGTTGAATTGCGTAGAATTAGAATTAATGTTCATCATCTGCAATGGTCTATAAAAAACAGTAGCACATTAATAAATTCATTACCAGGATGAGAATCATGATCTTCGTTTGGTTGGTCATGTACTTCATCCTCAACATGAACGGGATCGTTACTTTCCTGCACAAAAAGGAATAAATAATTTACGTTAGTTTATTTATAAGGAACAAATTGCATGGGCATTGATAAATTATCATTAAACTATACAGTTTTCACGTACCTAGGCACCAGATGGATCAACATAAGATCTTGTAGTATTCACAGACAAGCTTCTTCGGCGTTCAACAACAGCGTCAAAGCCATGTTCGAAGCCAAGCTTCATGTAATCTGCATTGGGCAATTCTTTGAACCGGTCGGCCTTCATATTTGCATGATGTCATTAATTTTAAATCCTTTTGTCAGAACAAAACAAAAATAATAATCTTTATGATATTTGGATGCGGATTCGGGTTTTGCGATACTTACATATCGGGCCACCAAGTTGGAGTAACCACCAGGCCCAAGCTTGTGTTGGCCAATTTTTTGAATTCTTGCCTTTGTGGCCTTAGATGTGTCTGAGAGCCTAATTAAGTTTTTAAATAAATTAGTCTATGTACCAAAATTGATATAAAAACTAGTAATAATAAGGCTTACCACTACATTTTGGAATGAATTGCATACCTCCCTGTTCCACCTGGTGGTATCTTTCCTGATTTTCTCAGGCCCTTCTCTTTTCCATCTTCCACCAGGGCTTTCCACTCCATAGATGGAATCATTGGAGGGCACTCATACCTAGGGTTCTTTTCTAGGTTAACCCTATATTGGTCTCAGACAATATTTAGATGTTTTCCAACCTTCTGTAGTGCCTTCGATGTATCAAAGGTATCTTTTCCGAACAGACTAACCAAGCGATTAGTCAGATAATCCTTTAAATATTTTGTCTGCTTGTTCCACATTGTGCGGATGGTGGGCCCGAAGATCTCCAAGGCCAAATCATATAGATTTTTATAAAATATATCATTTCCTGCAAAACATTATTGCCATCATTAGTGAACATTTGAAAATATTGTCGGTATATTAGACACAAATTATAAAAAATAAATTGAACAATCTATAATGACCTGGAATCCTCTCTATCTTTATTGGAAGTAGTTCTTCATTCACAAAAAATGTACACTTTATTGAACCAGTGCTAGTCACATGAGAAGATCCAGGAAATGCTTCCACATCTCTATCTAGCCCTGCATCCACCTCTTCTTCTACAACATCTGTTGTGGGTGGGGCACCATCGGCTTCACCCTCCGCTGCCCTTGGCGGTGTCGTAGAGCGTGTTGCTGATTGTTCAGTGGACAATATGGGAGCAGTATGTGGTGTACGTGGAGTGGTTTGGTCACTAGGACCAACATTGCCTTGACTACCACTGATAATCTCCATAGCACGCTGTAAATTAAACCCATTATATTATAATTTCAACAACATATAAAATCAAATATTACAAAGTTTTTATAAATGAATTTACATTTTTATTCAATAACTTACGTCTAGTTGTTTACGTTGCTGTAACAACAATTGAAGCCTTTGTTCGAGCCCTTCTGTTAGTGGAACTGCCAATGTCAGACGAACTAGTTCCTCATTTTGTTTTTCCCTTGTCCTTTGTAGCACCCTCAACGGGTCTGGAGACTCTCTAATTTCACTATCTCTCATCAACTGAGAGACATCATTCTGTAAAGAGTTTTGAGACGCCATTTCATAAACGAAATCCCCTGTCTGCAATTGGAATATATAAAAAATTGCTTAGTCTTTGAAAATATAGTGTGCACAAATAATTATATTAGGGATTACATCTAGGATTACCTGACGCCTAGCTAAGGGCATGGTCTGATCAATAGATGGGGATTTACCTCGATCAACCACCTGCAAAAAAAAGTAGGGAATATTATCACAATGAATGCAATATGTATAAGCTAACAAATACAGAACAAAAACAAAAATAAACACTATGCTACATGTTTTATATGTGTACATTTTTGAAGTATTTAGAATGTGGAATTACATTTAGGTTAAATGGTTGCCTCGAGTCTCCAGTCATCTGATCAACAGCTGGGGAGTTTCCCCAATCAATCTGCAAAAAAGGTAGACAACATTACCATCATGAATGCAACCATAAAAATGAAAGAATACATAACAAAATAAACATAATACGTCACGATAGACATGTTTACGATTTTAAAGTATTTGAAATGGAGAATTACATTCATGTTTGGCTGTTGCCCTAATGCTGTAGTCGGCTGATCAATAGCCGGTTGGCTTCCCTGATCAACACTCTGCATGGAAAATCGATAATATTATATAAACGAACCTAATATACTAATGAAAATACATAACAACGTATATGTATGTCCATCCTAAAATTTAATATTACATTGGCAATATCGATGTATACCTGCTGCCTTGACTCGGGTCGACAAACATCTACGGAGATGGAGGTGCCCCTGAGAGAACCCTACATAAAAAAAATACTAAAAGTTACATAAGGAAACATGAAATTAAGTGGATAATTTCAATTATATGCTAACAAAAATTCCTATAGACGTTAAAATAATTAATAAAAGGACTTATAAATTGTTTGTTGTACCACAACCATACTAACATTGTTTGTATCTACACGGTTCAAATTGTAATCAATAAGCATTTCTTCGCCATCAACTATTGATTTAATTGCACATACAAAGACACGGTTTCCTTAATGCGAATCGAATATGCAGTTGGGTTTCTTTAATGTAGACCCTGGTTGTGTACTGTTTATAAACCCTGCAATATTACTAGTTGTTTTTGGCCTTCCGTCCATGTACATGGTTGCTCCTTTATTTTGAGCTTTGTCTTTCAGTTGTATATAATTCGTTAACAACCCATATCTACACATACTTTGTGTATATTGGACCAGGTGCATCTAATCACTGTAGTTGTAACAGGGTCCAACATACTCCATTAATTCTGTACATCTACCGTATCCAACCTTTATGCCGTCCATGCAAAACAAGCCCAATCCATGCAATGAGGACGGTGCAATTCTATATATCCTCTCATTCACACAAAAATTAGTGTTTACTTTAGGGAGATTGCTAGGCACCCATTTTTTCACTAGGTGTTGGTACCTTAAGGGCACGTCGATGTCTCCCACTGTGTCATCATCATAGGAACATGACCCCCCTCCTTGGAGAAACAAATTCATGCATTTTTCGAATTTTCTTCTGATCTTCTGACATCTAGTTGACCTAGCCCGTGTAGACCTACTGGATGTCTCACTTTCCTCTAGCCTTCCCAAAATCCCTTCACTAGAGGAAGACATGTTTGACAAATACCTGTTTGGTTCTACCTGCACCGTGGCCAAAAAAAAATTTGGCATAAGCATAGCAAAATACCAGCAAAAAACGTGGAAAGACTTATAAGAAAAAAAACTTTGAAAGACTTGTAAGCCAATAACTTGTTAAAGAAAAATATTTTCAAGAATGAGTTTAGTTAATAGGTGTGGGCATTTGGTAGCCCTAAAAATTATAATGTATGCCCCTCTTTTGGTTACATACAAGTCTCCATTCTAACTTATTGCTTGCATTGCCTTTTGCTAACATGAATTGGGTAGGCTTCATAAGCTTCAAATGTATGCTTGTGGCCATTGTACTTTAGCCTTTCAACGTTGTCAAGGTTGAGACGATATTTTATGCATATGCATCACATATAACACTGCAATTTATGCCAATATATGTCTATACAAAACCTGGAGGTTCTCCTTTAATGGACTATCTCCTTCAAAGAACATATCTCCTTTAAGTGGTTTTCAGTTTTCCCATGAATGATTTTGTGATGTTGTAGATGATTTTAGTTTTAGAGTGGATGTTTTAACCTCTGTGCTACTATGAAGTGCATAAGCGAGCACTTCAGAGGCATATTTCCCAGTGGTGGTGAAGAGCGGACATTTCCAGATTTGGCTAGTTGGCACGTTAAATACATTTATATCAGTTTGTAATATTTGCTGATTTATTCCTTTTAGCTTGTCTTGATGATGCTTGTTTTCTCATATTAATTTTCAACCTGAAGGCAACGCTAAATTTTTTTCCCATACTAATTTTCAACCCTAAGGCAACCCTAAGGAATACAATTGATCAGCTTCACAGGAATACTGAACAAACATTCAAAGGTAACACCTCTAATCTAGGAATCTTGACTACATCCACATCACTGACCTTCAATAGATTGAGAATTCAAGTCTAATACTAAAGTAGATAATCCAAAGAAGCAATAAATAAGAGAGATCATTAATATGAGGGGATCATCCACCTCAATCATCCAAAGGATGTCAATAACAACATCACATAAAAGACTCAAGTGCTAAGGGCTAGAAAAGTTGGAAAGTGCCCTGACCAGTACATTCACCATCAGTGAATTCAGTAAACTGAAAATGGCTTGAGGCCAAGGTTAATGCATCTTTGGATAAGCTATCAGCCTTAATATTGTGTTCTCTAAATATGTGAACTGCTTTTAGCTGGATGAAGTAAGGTTCCATATCACAGATACGTTGACACCAACCATCAAGTGCAAGTAAAGTTAGTTATGATCTTCTATTGAACCAATTAATGATGGCTGTGGAGTCACCATGAATGTGCAGAGTGGGAAGGACCATGGATTTAGCACAATAAAGGAGAGTCCATAAAGCAAGTAGTTCAAATCTGGTGTTTGTACTCAGACCAACACCCAATTTGAAGCAAAAATAGTGGTCCTGGGTGATCAAAAGATGAACACCTATACCTCCAATTTGATTGGCTGAAGCCCCATCAAAGAAGATGTAGGTACAATTATCGAAATAGTTTATTTAGTCAAACTCGGAGGTTGGATGGAGTGGAATAATGAGTATGGGCCTCCTCCTAAGGCCGGGTTTAATGGTCGTGCTGCGAACACACCTAGCAGCTCTTCATCTGTCGGAGAAACCAAAACCCTACTCTCGGTTCCAGCTGTCTAATTTTCCAGTGTGTTATGCACTGTGTCCGGGGACGGTATACCGGTAATTTCTACTGAGGAGAAGATGTTGATCTTTTGCTGCCACGGGTCAACAGAGTTGTCTGCCATGTCTACCGAACCTACTCCCAAATTCACAAAAACCTCCAAATTGAACTGAACTGTCCAAAACGAAACAAGTCGCGACAATGTCCAAATACACTTGTCATTTTTTATTATATATTATTATATATTATATGTATTTTATTATTATTTTATATTATATGTATTTTATTTTTATTATATATTATTTTATATTATATAAATTGCCATAATAGTATTAGGATATTTTTATTGGCTTCTTTTGCTTGAAAGTTGAACTACCTAAAAGTGCATAGATCTCATCTAGGACCCTTTAAGATTCATAATAACAACTATTGTTATAGGATTTTATTCTCCAAATGAAACTCCAAAATCATACTTATCGGTTAATATTTGTGTAGGGATGTTTTTCTGATCTTTCCCATAATTTATGATACTAATGGGATTGTATGCAAAAATTTATGTATGCCCCAAGAAATCTTATGTATGCCCCTCTTTTAGTTACATACAATTTTCCATTCTCACTTATTATTGCTTGCATTTCCTTTTCCTAACATTGCCTTTTCCTTTTACTGGCCTAACCCCTTTTCAACAATAATAGTTGCAGATTTAATCAAGTGTTTTTCTACCAAGGTGGATGAGTCAACCGAGTTGACCCCCAACCGAGCTAACTCGACCTTTGAAATGATTGGAGTGACAAGTTTGGTACCAAACCAAGCAAATCAGGGTATGACTGCATGGATCGGTAACAAAATGGTCAATATGTCCCAATCCATACTAAATTGACCAAGTGAATGTGGGAATGCACAGGCCACACACATGACACTTCAATTCAAAAAACAAATTAACCTAGAAATATAAACATCTAGACTCTCCACCTACTTCATTGTCGAGTCAATTAGGTTTGTAGGATTCATATACATCATAACACTATTTGGAGTAAAACACAACTTGCTTTGTGATGCAGGAGCATAGGCTCATGAAAACGAATTCATCCATGGCTTGATCAAAGTCATATGAATTGAGAGACCTAGGGTCTCAACACTTGTAAATTCTTTTATCTTGATTAAAAATTGAATAATCTAGAAGAGGACACTTGTCCTTTCCACTTGTAAATGTTTGGATAAGAGTTGTTAGTTTGTTAGTGAGTCACTAATGACTCGCAGGGGTCAGTTGAGTTTATTAAGGACTCTTTTCCTTAATTATAGGATCTGTAAACAAAATTAGAATAGAACTGGAGGTTTATTTAATGCAGATCCAAATCATTTAGTTAGGTAGATTAGGTTAGCTCGAGGAGCTTTTTGTTAGCTGATTTTGAGGTGAGGTAGCTCGCAGAAGCTTGGGTAGCTTGAGAAGGACAGAGAGGGAGGAGAGAAACTAAGGGTTTGCCTGAAATTTACTTTCTGAACATGGTTTTTGTAAAACTAAGGTCTGCATAGAGTTATGGCAGTTGGTGCCTGCATCACCTGCCAAGCATGTAATATCTCTCATGAAATGGACCAGCTCAATGAGTAACCTTCAAGCATCTAATATCTCTCATGAAATGGTGTATAAAATAGTGTAAGCATGCTTCAAATGATGCCTCAATGAGTAACCTCCTGTAGAGTGGATGTTTTAACCTCTGTGCACCCACATTGAGCTAATGCAAATCCAAAAGTTCTATACTCTGGCTAAAAACACAGTCTCCATTTTAACGCCAACACAGAGCATACGATGGCAAGCCAATGGGCTGCAACACCATTGCTACAATGGCGTAGCCCATGGCATAATGCCCCAAGCTCTAGAAGCTTTCCTGACTTAATTTACAAACAATAAAATCAGAGTGTCATGCATACTCCCAAACCCAAACCATTATTAATGCATAGAGTAAATCCCACAGGATGAAAGCCACGAATTGAACCCAGTAAGTTAGCAATTCAAAACGCAGCATTAAATCTACTACACAGTCCCAAATATTTACCCAGTATAATCTTTTATAAACATTGAATGAAATCGTATATAACAAATCACATTGCAGTCCTTACATAAAAGCCAACGCGCAATGTATTTACACAGTGAGGCACGAAGCCTCTTTTACAACAGTCAAACTATTAAAAATGTTAAATGGAAAAGTCATGAGCTATGGCACCATTACAAGTAATGGTGCAGCCACGGCCCAAAGATGCCAAACCTCCCAACAAGAGTCCATTAAAAACTAGAGCAAGCTACATTATAAGCCCCGAAGGTAGAGTCAACAAGTGCCACACGAAACCCCAACCCAGTAAAGTTTTCCAACTCAGAAATTCCCAGAACGAGAGGAGGCAAGTAAATCTTGCTAGCATGCTTACCATGGTCGTGAAGAAGAAATCCCAAATCGATAGTGTAGCCTGTGCAAACCCCATAGCGCCTTCATGTTCACTTGCAGACAAACCAACAATGGCATGAAAAGCATGACCATGCCATGGAGAATACAACGAAGCAATGCATTTTTACACATAGTCGTTCTAGCTTACCTACGAATCGATGGGGTCGTCTCCCTTCTCCAAATGCGCAGAGGACACACTAAACCAAAATGCCAAAAACCATATTGCACAAGTAGCTGGTGACCATTAACACATGTACAAACCCTCAGCTGGTGACCATTAACGCATGCACAAACCCTCACCATAGTTTATGGAATCGACATTATACATATACCAACCAAGTCATATGTTAAACCCTCTATCCTATGGTTTCACCACCCTTTAAATATCAGTGCAGACTTAGTACTTAGGACATGGTATTTATACCATAGTCTCCCAACCTTATGGTATGAGCAGTCCTTAACACTATCATATAGTATTTACAATGTTTATCAAGCCTATCTGTGTAAAACTAGAGAAATTGCGTAATTACATCTATAGATGTGCTACAAAATGAATGATCACTATAATAGCGACTCACGGATATGAGAGGGGGTGAGGCGCGAAGCCCTATTCTAAGTTCATGACCCGAACAATGAGTTTCTCATTTGTAAGGTAAGAAAGTTTGTAAATTGAATCCCTGAATAACCCACTAAATGAGTAAGGGTCTGTCTGCATTCAAGCTTGTCCCACAAAGGAGCAAACATCACATCGTGCACAAAAAACCCTTGTCACAAAAAACATGATATATTATATGTTTTTTATTTTTATTATATATTATATGTTTTTTATTTTTATTATATATTATATGTATTTTATTTTTATTATATGTTATTTTATATTATATAAATTGCCATAATAGTATTAGGATATTTTTAGTATATCCTAACTTGAATAAAGAACGTTCACATTAATGAGGGAAGAACCATCTACATACATTAGAGGAAATTCGAGGTCTAAAATGGGCCTTATAAGAAAACGTGCCAAAATAAGTTCTTGTGAGTTGGAATTCAGGAACCAATAGAATTTCGATAAAATGAGTCAACCATAATGGTTGAATTGACATATTTGTCATTAAAAAAAACTACTGTTTGTGTTCGTATTTTCGACAGAGCTTGTTGGATGCGGAATTTAATTCTGCATCCAACGAGTACCCACACTGCATACTTTTGACAGATCCCCCTACCCCAAAAATAAGAAATACCTAAAAAAACGTGATGATGATGTCATCATCACCACTCTTTTTCAGGTATTTCTTGTTTTTGGGGTAGGGGGATCCGTCAAAAGTATGCAGTGTGGGTACTCGTTGGATGCAGAATTAAATTCCACATCCAACGAGCTCTCCTGATCAAAATTTGAGTAAAAACACAGAGAGATCTGTTGAAAATACGAACACAAAAAGTAGTTTTTTTCTTTCTTCCTGCACAATTAATAAATATTATTTTATTATTTTAACTATTATTTTATTATTTTCCTTAGGAGGCCCATTTTAGACCCCAAAATTCCTCTAATGACGACACATCCCTATCTTGGATAAATGAAAATATATCTTTGAAGGATGATTGAAAAGTTGAGCATGTGAGCTTGTGAGCATGGTGGTGGTGATGATGATGATGATGTTGATGATAATGATTATGATTATGATGTTCATGTCAATGATGACGATGTTGTTGATGACGATGATGACAATGATGATGATCCTGATGATGATGATAATGATAGTGATGACGATGATGATGATGATCTTGATGATGATGATGATGATGATTATCATCATCATGAGGATGACGATGAAAATGATGACGATGATGATGATGACGACGACGACGACGACGATGATGATGACGATGATGATGAAGATTATGATGTTGATGTCGACGATGACAATGATGATGTTGATCATGACAACGATGATGATGATGATGACGATGATGAAGATGATGATGGCGGTGATGATGAAGACGATGACAATGATGATGCTGATGACAATGATGATGTCGACGATGACAATGATGATGATGAAGATGATGAGAATGATTATGATGATGATGAAGATGATGACAATGATGATGATGATGACAATAATGATGTCAACGATGACAATGATGATGATGATGATGAATGATGATGATGATGATGATGACGACGATGGTGATGATGACGATGATTATGATGCTGATGAAGATGATGATTATGATTATGATGATGATCATGATTATGATGATGATGATGATCTCGATGATGATGACGATGATTATCATCATCACGAGGATGACGATGATGATGATGTTGATGATGTGTATCATCATCATGAGGAAGACGATGATGACGACGATGACGATGATGAAGATGATGCGCCATTTGTATCATCATCCATGTCAACATTGTAAGGATTGGCCATATCATCATCGTCATCATCATCAATTACACTCTTCATGTCATCGTCGGAATAATATTCAACGGCATTGTCTGCTACATCATTTGATTCAACTATTCCTTGGACATCTTCTGTTGGATCATCATCGTCAGCTAACTCAAGTTGATCATGCTCTTCGTCATCATATTCTTCTTCCAGAGAACCCTCTTCATTACCTTCATCTAGGTTATACTTTACCGGCCTTCCCCTTGGATCGTGTCTCACAACAAATGACCAGCCCACTTTACCTAGAACCTCTGAGTAAAATACTTGTTCACATTGGCTTGGAAGAACATAGGGCTTTGTTCCTGGCTCAAACAACCTTGTGTTTACCATGCTAAATCCATTATCATGTTCAATAATAGTTCTATTGGGATCACGTTGATTCAATCGTAACCTGTACCATTTGACAACGAATAGAACTACCTTAAAGGATTTAAAGTCACACTGTATAATATCTTCCAAATACCCATAATATCGATTTTCTGAGACTTTTGGATGTCTGTCAGATCTAGATGAAACATTAGTAACCTCAAAGACAGCCAAAACCCCTGAATCTGATGTTTTCTTTGTTTCATCCAGTTTTTTGATTCGATATCTACCTCCATTGAAGACCATAGCCTTATGGTGTTTTACCTGCAATAAGCAATACACGAAAAAATTACACAACCAATCAGTCCTTATGCAACAATACATGGAAAAAAAGAACATGTACGTCAATAAGTATCAAACAAAATAAAATATTTAGAGGGATATTTGATTAATTATATACTTTCCATTTTATCTTTTACACCATATGCCAAATCGATTTCCCTTTCTGTTAGATTGTTATCTCCATTGCGTTGTGCTTCTTTTACCAATGAAGCCACACCTTCACATGATATTCCATGACCTGATTGTGCGCATCGTTCAATCCATACCTTCATCCAGTCAAGATTGTTTGCGATGTATAAATGAATTACATCCCATTCTCGACCAACTGTTTAATGACAATAACCATTAAAATCAAAGAAAGGTGTAAATATCCTGAATAAATACGTATATGCTCTTAATTGAAGCAATTATGACTAGAAAATACAATTAGAATATGAAGTATATAATAAAAATCCAGTAGCTAATAATTACCTTTCAGCTTCCTCAATATACCTTTCCCCTTCAGTTGCTCCCCTTCAAATTTGTTATTGGAGTCTGGATCACAAATGCTATGTAAATTGAGCTTTGACGGTAAAATAGGAAGATATTCACCAACATACAACATGTTTTGGTATACCGTATATCCTTCCATCATAGAACCCTCTGTATGTGCTAGTTGTCTCACCAAACCCTTCATAAATTTCAAGTGCCTCTCAACCATCCACATGGACCTTGAGTGCACAGGTCCACACAACTCAATATCCTCAACTTGGTGTATGAGGTAGTGTTCCTGTGCATTGAAAAATGCTGATGGTAGATGCTTCTACATTTCACACATGAGACGAGGAATTTCTCTCCTCCAATAGTTTATATCTTCTTTATGGATTTCTTTAGATGTCAACCATCTACAAGTGATGCAAACCAATAACGATATTTAACAAAAATAAACATTAAATTACAATATATGCTGAAATAGTGCACAAAAAAAAATATAAATTATTATACGGAGAATTAAAGAAACACTAAGCACATGCAAGTCATCGCTAGTTACCTCATGTATTTACCAAGATTATATATAACTTGTTTGACATTGTTGTCAAAGTTGTTCGGGAGAGAGAGAGGTAGAACATACTGTATCAATATACAAACCACGCCATTTATTAAAAAAAGAGTATACAAACAAGAAAAAATTATATGGACATAACAATAATAATTACCTTGATGAAGACATGCCAATCATGTGTTTTGACCCCCATAAAATCACCTTTTTTTAGTTATGATATTCTTCAAGTTTGCACAAAAACCGGTGGGAAATTTAATTTTCCGCATTACTTCTTTGACAACATTGCTTTGTTTCTTCGTAAACATCCATGGAATTGAGTTTATATTAACTTGTTCTCCGTTGGTATGAAATTGGATGATGTCTTTCATTGCATGGTTGCTTTCTTGAATGTCTTTGCACACTTTCAGAACTTTATCTTTCTCCCTCCTTAGCTCTAGTAGCCACTATAAGGTTTCAGTAACACTCTTTCCAATATGCATTGTATCAAACAAATGAGCAATTTGTCGGTGCTCATAGTAGGGAAACCTGTTGAATTGAATAGGATAACTTTTCATTCCTCGTGGAAGACCATTAATGCCTTCATGATCACGATGGACATCATGAATATTAGTTTATAATTAAAAAATTACATCATAAATCAAATATGGCCACTACAACAAACAACTCACAATAAAAATTAAAATACATAAAAATTCATATACGATGATCCATACGTACCATGATGACGATTTCTATTGTATTGCATCTTCCAAAGGTGAGGTGTCATTCTCCGTGGTTTTAATGTAGTATCCTGCTTCCCATTGAAAATATTTCTTTCAGTTGTTCTATACTTGTGATTCTTAGAGAGGAAATGCCTATACTCATCAAACATCTCCTTTCTTAAGCTTTTTGAACATTGAGATTTTATCTTAGGACCGCAAACTGGACATCCAAATTTACCCTTTGTCTGAAGACCTACAATATTTACATATGGAATGTCTATGTGAAATATAATCATTTATAAAATATTCTAACTACTCCATATCATTAAATGCAATTAAAGTGGAACTTAAAATTACAAACCACAAAATGAAGTTAACCCAGGGGCATCGTGTATTGTCCATACAACCATTGCATGGAATTGAAATTGCCTTTGTCATATTGGTCTAGATACGTCATACATAGTTATGCCATTCCATAACTTCAGTAGCTCATCTATAAGAGGTTCGATGTATACATTCATATCTTTGACTTGGAACTTACCTGATTCATAATTTGAAGAACATATAAAATATATCATTATGAGAACCATTAAGATATATAAACCATGCAGAAAATAATAGATATATATATGAAATTAAGATACATATTATGACAAATGAGATGCCACAACTACATTATAAATAAAACAGTTTTCGTCAATAAAACCTGGAATAATCATCGACAACATTATGTGCTCCCTCTTTATTGACAACCATGGAGGAATGTTATTGTTGATAACAAAAATAGGCCACACCGTGTAAATGGATTTCATCTGTGCAAATGGATTAACACCATCTGCTGCCAAAGAAATCCTAAGATTACATGGTTCTTCTTTAAAGTGAGGCCACTTTTCCTCAATATCTCTAAAAGCAGTACCATCTGCAGGCATTCGGATAACATCATCTTGAATTTTGTTCCTGGCATGGTAATCCATAAATTGCACTATGTTTTTGCACCTGAACAGTTGTTGCAAACGTGGAATGATGGGAATATAATGAAGAACCTTTTGAGGCACCTTTTTTGTTACTTTATCTGTACAATATCTACTGACATGACATTCCGGACATTCTGTTGCAAATTCATGTTGATTATAATATATAACATGGTCATCAGGGCATGCATGAATTGCTTCATAATGCATTCCAATCTCTTTCATGATGGAAGATAAATCTCGAAATGTGCGAGGTAAAATATTTGATGGTGGTAACAAAAAATCAGCTATCCAGCTACAAAAAAAAAATTGTTAATGTAATAAATAAATAATATTAACGAAACACGCTTCATCCGTACGATGATCAATAATGAGTTAACAATACAATTATTAGAGGAATGCAAATAAACTTTATCACGATCCTATATATGTGATGGATTATTTTAGATACCTTATCATACGTGTGATTGCAATGTTTGAAAGACCATTCATAACCTTCAAGTTCATTATCAACAATATAGTAGAGAGAAGATTTGTTTTGGAGCCTTCATAAATGGGTTCATATGCCTTGTCGAGAAGAGGTATACCATGAACATCATCAAACTCATCATCATTTTCATTATCAACATCATCATCATCCATTCTAACGTTAAATGAATCATGGATCAATGTATTTGTACCATCATCTTCAATGACATCATCAACATGATCATCTTGTTCAATATGATCATTCACTTGTTCTCCATTAAACATACACGCTCCATGATCCTGATCCTGAACTTGTTCTGAAAGCACTTCCTCTGGACGACATGCTATAGGGTGTCTTTCCTTTAATATAAATACATGGAAACATCAATAGATATACATTAATATATGAAAAAAAATACATACAATTACCAAAAAAACCGAATATAATAATGTTTAAAATGCTAAACCTACAAATGGACGATATTCGTTCCCCCCCTCAGCGTGTCCATGTTTCCTGCAATGTTTTGTGGCTATTGAGATCAATATTATTCTCCTCTTAAATCCCCTGTATTGAGTACACGGAGAATAACATTTTCCATCACCCCTTCATTTCATTGCATCCCATAGTCTAGCAAGCAATTGTCGGTTGTCTTTGTTTGGATCTGGAATATTTAATCTATTTGACATTTTGTCATAAACTTCGTTAATGAATATAACTGGTTGTATTAAAAAATCAAGTTCCATGCATCAACCACGCATCAAGGTTTTGTCAAACGGAGAGAAATCAAAGAATAAAATTTCCCGGCAAACTGTCTATCGATAAAAAAAAATTCGCACAATCGCCCGTTGAAGAATAAAACTATTCCTGAAAACGTCCGTCGAGGAACAAATAATTTTCACAATCATCCGTCGCTTCTACAACAAACATGTCGAAATGTTTAAAACAATTTATATTTATAATGGACATGCGTCGGATATTCGACGCCTTGAACATAGTTACCGTTAAAAGTATGGGACCATAAAATTTAAAATCATGTAAACCTTAATTTTTTTTTACAATTTTTTTTTTTGGGTTCATGGACGTTGAAGATCTGACATTGAGGTGTCGAATAACCGCCACTACGGGAGTCGGACATCCGACGCCTACCCGGCATGGAAGTGTTGGGTAACCGCCACTACAAGCATCGGAATTTCGACTCTAGAGTGTCAGATAATCGATGGAGCTAGAAATATTTTGTTGTCGAAATTCTGTAGATTGATTGTTGTCCGACACATCCATGCAAAATGTCAGATGACATCATATTTTGTCGTTGGATTTCGGGTTCAAATTATGTAGTGAGCCTTTCATTTCATTTAGGTGTAGAATTTATCACCTACTGTGCGTGAATTTAATTCTCTCACACCATTCCTCATTGTTGCACCTGGAAATTCCACATTGCTTGTTATCCTTTTAGAGAATCTGACCTGAGACACCTTAGTTATCTTTTTTCCATATTTTGGAAGGGTGGCGCTTTTCTCCTGTTTGCACAGAGCGTCGACAGTGCTTTCCACTGTGGAGCAATAAGCGCTAGTCCACATTTTCTTTTGCAACAAATTAGGTCGGCGCCTTTACCCCTTCTACTAGGTGCGCCGATAGACCCAAAAGAGGAAAAAAGAAGGTTCTGGAAGCTTCCTTGCAGAAGCCTCCATGGAGCCAGTTCCAATTTGCTTGGGAGAGGTGGCATTCGCCTCCCTCACCTATTGGGATCACCTCCTATCCATTCCCCAAGTCAATCTCATGTGTTTTGGGCCTATAAATGAAGCCTTCATGATGTGAGTGGGGGAGGCCAAAATAAAGTACCCTTATGCTATTGGCTTGAATTCTGGGTTAGAGGCAAGATAGAGTTGGCTTGTATGTGAAGAGATGCTCATAGTTGTGAAGGATTGTAAATTTCTTGTAGATGTTGAAGCCATCAACATCAAGGCTTGGTTGTAACTTTACTCTCTCATTATTTAATGCAAAGAATATTCCCCTTTCCTATATTTGATGTGTTGTTAATTTCAGTTGAATATTATCAGATTCCTTGATCACTGATATAAGTAATTGATGTATCATGATACTATGACCTTGTGTTTTGTCTTTTGATCTGTTTTGTAGGTATTGAACATTGCAAGGGCTTTCAGAACAAGGACAAAGAGATCTAGGTCCGAGGTATGGTTCATTTCATGTTTTTCAAATTCATTGCTTAAGGAAAGGATATACTGATGTGCTCTTTTGTTCTACACTTGTGATTTATAGGGTAGAGGAATAAATGGTGTCCACACTGATTGCATAATTCCTGATAACAAAATTGTTGACCATATTGGGGATAGTCTAATCTAGTTAGATCCAGGGTAGATCTAGTCAGATCTGGTGCAGATCCAGTCAGATCTACAAGCTTTGGTAACCATCTCGCTATGAAGGTAATTTTATGTTCCTTTAGTCATTTCAGCTGATAAGGTAAGCAATCTATCTTATTGTTCCAATTATTGCCTCTGTTTTGGGAATGGTGTTCACTCTTTACAATCCAACTCAGTCCATTTTTTGGTTTCTCCTGTAGGTCCTTAGTTTTTTAATCTACTGATCGACCGGTGCACTTACGTTTGGTTGACAGAGCGTCGATTCCTCCAAGGATATTTTTTACTCTTGAAACAGAGTGTCGACAACACCTTTCTGCAAATCATGTAGAGCATAGATGGAGCCTTACTACAATATACCAAGTGTGTCGATCCCATCTACAACGCTCTGGTGTAGACCATTTCAATGCACCGAGGTAGGCCTTTAGACCACCTGTTAAAAAGTTTTTTGCATTTTTTTTGGGATTACTTTCATCTCTGAAAACTTTTTGTGATTTGCTTGAGTTTGTATGTTCCGAGCCTGGTGGTTTTGGGTGAGCCTGATTCTCACTTGCCGAGCTTAGCTCTGAAGCCTTTGTCTTCTTCATTAGTATGAAAATAATAATGGAAAAAGTTTAGTTTTGGATTTTTGTTATGTCGTTCGTGCTCTGAAAATTGTATTTTTGAAAAGAAAACCTATAGCCTCTTTCTGAGTTAGTTTTCTTTGAGCTTGTGGGTCTTTTATTTTCCGGAAAATACAAAAAGAAATTTTCTATCTTGCCTTGTTTATGCTTAGGTAAGTTTCATTTTTCATTTGCATAAGTAATTGGGATAAATAGATCTTTTTGGCATCATAGTGAAAGTTAAGTTTGTATGCACATTAGAGGTTTTATTTTCTTTCTTAAATTCAGAGATGTTGAGTTTTTGCTGAAGAAAATTTGTGTTAGAAGATTTCTTTTTATGATTTCTTATCTGGTCTGGCATTTCAATTGTTAAAAGTGGCATTCATTTTTGTGTGTTTTTGAAAGGAAAAAGAAAATGGTCTCTTTCTTACCCTAGCTAGTTCTCATCAAAGTCAAAAAGTCCATTACATATAGATTAAATTTTCATTTTGGAGACAACACCTCACAAACATTCACTAATCATTTAGATAAAATAAACGGTAGCTTTATGTCAAAACCCCAAATTTTCTGAAAAATTTAAAATTTTTAATTTACATAATATTAACATAAATACAGTTAACTAAACATTTAAATTAGTTAAAGGTTATGAACTTATTATTCAAATTCATATGTTATTTGCATAGAGTGATAGAACAAATCTTTTTAGTTTACTGACTTGTTTCTTTTTGCGAACATAAGGTGGGGCTGTCATGAAAACTGGGCTTACTTAGCTTTCGAGCTAAAGCATAAAGTTCCTTCTGTCCTTACAGATTACAGGTAAGAAGATTGGCTGCTGCAAGTAAAAATTCTAAAGTCTTTATGTACAAGTTTGTTTGCAAAACAAAGATCAGTAAGACATTAGTCGCTAAGCACATATCAATGCTTACTGAGGTAAATCCATTATCTGTTTTTCATTCTAGTAGAAGTAGAATTATAGCTCTTAAGATTATTGAATTATCTGATATCTATCATAGTTGTCAGTGTCAAAGAATCTTTAGATAAGACTGTTTTCAAGTAGAAAACGAAAGGCAAAAGTTTATGTTAAAGAAAGTACAAATACTCTTACTTCGTAAAGTGTATGAATAAAGGGTTTACAATCTACTGCTACTAAAATCAAACTATCCTCTGATAGGGATATCCTCATGCTGATGCACCAGGTCTTATTTACATTATTATTGATTCATTACATATTAAAGCTTATCTTAGGTCTGATAGATAACTTACTGTAAACTAGTTATCATTCTAACCATTAAAAGAAATGTACAACATAAAAGTTCAAGGTCTAACCATTACGTTGATAAAATTTCA
>LPNX010435826.1:73220-104294 GCA_001517045.1 Pseudotsuga menziesii | reverse complement strand
CCACTATCTGAGGTGAAACGTAACTAAGACTAGCTCTTGGATCAATTAAAATGGTTACAGGGGTTTGATTAACCATACCTTCCACTTCCACCATGGAAGTCTGATAATCCGCTTGGCGGTTCTCTAAAGCTGCATTTATTCTGGGCATAGTCCTCACAAGTTCTCCAATAGTCATTTCATCCTACACAGTGTAAATATTGCTGTTTGACTTTTTTCGATTTGGGCAGACCGAGGCATAGTGCGGGCCATTGCATTCCCAGCACTTAACATGCTCTTTTCTTTCAAAATTCTTAATGAATTTCCCATGATTGTTGGCAGCTTCCTTGCCTTTAAAGTTACTGGAATTATTAGAATTATTAGAAGCACCATTTCTATTTCCCTGGAAGTTCTTACTGTTAGAATAATTTCTGTTCTTATTATTCTTGAAATTCTTCTGGGGTACAAACTCCTTTTTCTTGAACTCCGGTTGATTACTGTTTTTTTTAGCCTTCCAGCTGGCTATACCTTCTTTCTTTTTGTTCTGTTCAAAACAGAAATTAGCCTTCTGCATGGCTTCTTCCAGAGTCTTAGAGTTATCATACTCGATTTTGTCCTTGATATGATATGGCAGACAGCTGAGAAACCACTGCACTTTAGGTTTCTCATCGACCAAATAAGGTACATACCTCAACAAGCTTAAGAATTTACTGTTTAAATCCTTCATAGTCATGGATCCTAACTTTAACTCGTAAAATTCTTTAGCTCTTTCTTCATAATATTGTTCGGACATAAATTTCTTCTTGAAGTACCTTTTAAAGGTACTCCAATTGACTTCTTTTTCTTTGATCCCCTTGACTCTTTTCAGATCTTGGCACCATATATTTGCTTTTCCAGAGAGACTATAGATGGCCATTCTTGCCTTCAGCTGATTTGAATAATTGTATATCTGGAAATACTTCCTCATCCTGGATAATCAGGACTCTTCTTCTTCCCCTTTTTCAGTCTCTCCGTTAAAGGTTGGGGGCTTTATTTTTTTAAACTCCCCGGAAATCTCTTCATATGGTCTGTACTTCTTCTTTCTATTATACAACTCAGCCTCACTACTGTCACTAGTAGTGTAATAGCTTTGTTGTTCCCTGAACCCTTCAGACGATGAACTGCTTTCAGCTTTAGCTAGTTTCATCTTTTTAGATCCTTTCTGATGGCTAGCTTCCTCCGATTCGGATCTTTTTCTCCTCCCTTCTGTCTGGAATTTTTCCATCAAAATTTGGTTTAACTCCTCCCGAGTCTTTAAAATTCTCTCATTATCCTTCTTGACTGATTCCATTTCAGTCCTCAAATCCTTTATGGTCTGTATCAACTTTGAAGAGTGAGCAGTTACCTCTTCTAACATAGGTTCTCTGGACATCTGTCTTGTCTCGGTGTTTGGAGACTCCTCCTCAGCATATTCTCCTAGCTTCTCCATACCTACCTGTTAGATTCAGAAAAATAAATTTTCTGTTCTTTACATAAACAAAATACAGGTTGGTATATTATTTTTACTGTTCTACAGAAACTAGTTGGGCTGCATTAAGGCCTAGTGTTTGAACCACGCTCTGATACCACATGTCAAAACCCCAAATTTTCCAAAAAGTTTAAAATTTTTAATTTACATAATATTAACATAAATACAGTTAACTAAACATTTAAATTAGTTAAAGGTTATCAGCTTATTATTCAAATTCATCTGTTATTTGCATAGAGTGATAGAACAAATATTTTTAGTTTACTGACTTGTTTCTTTTTGCGAATATAAGGTGGGGCTGCCATGAAAACTGGGCTTACTTAGCTTTTGAGCTAAAGCAGAAAGTTCCTTCTGTCCTTACAGATTACAGGTAAGAAGGTTGGCTGCTGCAAGTAAAAATTCTAAAGTCTTTATGTAACCAGTAACCTCTTTTTAACAGCTCTCCCATGCTGTTGTCTCCACAATTTATTTATTAATAATAACATATTTTGAATTACATTCCACTTCTGTTGACTCTGCTGAGTCATCAGTCCCTACTTAGCATTAAATTTAACATAATGTCTCAGGAATATAATTAAAACAATTAATATTATTTTACAAAATTGGGGTATGTGACATTTTAGGTTAAAATTGTATAGAAAGTTTAGTGATAGGTTAGTGACGTGTTTCGGCGTCGTAAAACGTAGGAGCTGTCATTTTTTTCCTGCACTGCAACCCGGGACCTGCACGGTTCTTCCATGTACAGTCGATATATCGAACAAAGTTTCACGTACCCTTGAGTTATATAGAAAGGTACTTCACGTACTCGATTGTATATCGAAAGGCCCCTTGTAAACGGTTGTGCATTAGACAACTATCGAAACTACTTCAACTACCGTAACTAGAGAATATTTCTTTATCTATAAAAATCCTTTGGTCCAACTACCTCCTACAACAGACACCACCTTTCACTTTCCAATGGGGGTCAACCCGACTAATCAAAATGGACTGTTAATCACCCACCTGATGAAACTATAGAGGCAGGGTATGGCCCAAACATTCCTTTTTGGAGAACATCTCTAGGATGGACCATTGTTGAGTACAGAACTACCACAACAGAGCAAGATATACTTGCTCCTTTAAGGACAAGGCTTGAGAATGCTCCGTCAAATGAAGATTTGTTCTAGGAATCTATCGAGTATGCGCTCAGTTTGCGCACACATGCTGAAGAATTAAAAAATGCAGAAAATTCAAGGAGGAGAAGTATTTCTCCTCTTTCTAATCCTTCAAGAACCACCCCACCTAGGTATCGTTCCCTTTCATCACCATATGTAGCTCAACTTTCGGAATCACCAACTCAAAATTTGGTTACTCAAAATCCGGTTTCCACCCCCGCACCTAGTCAAAATCTAGTCCAAACACCGCCTCCCAATCAAAATTCCCCATATGTGTCGAACTCTCCAATAGTTTCTACACCTGGGGGCAACCCCTAGCACAAATTCTGTTACCTACTGGAGGGACTATTTCTAGTATGGGAAAAACTTATCTACTGGAGCACCAGCAACGAACTTTCCTCCTCCCAATATCACTGCGGTTGTACTTCCTTCTGGTCAAGGGGGGTCCTCTTGGGTCCAACCTGCCGTTGCTTCGCTCTCTTGGGGATATACTTATCCTGGGAATCAACCACCTATGGTTCAATAAGCTTATCAACCAATACAGTCGGCGACAGTTTATCACGGAATGTCCTACCCTAGAAATGTGTTTGTACCTTGAGGACAAACGAATTGGTCTAATGTCCCATCTTATGGAGGATTTTTTTTTAATATTGCTGGAGGGTATGGAGGCCCACCTGGAGGACCTGGAGGATTTGGAGGACCTAGAGGAACGGGAGGATTCAGAGTACCTAATGGATGATCTGGAGGAGCACCATATGGATGCCCCTTCATGGAGGACCACCACCTGGAGGTCCACCCCATGGGTGACCACCACCACCACCACCTCCCGGAGGACCACCACCACCACCACCACCTAGAGTACCACTCCCTGGAGATCCACCTTTATCGGTTGGCCCACCTCCTAATGGACCTTATGGTAACCAAAAACCTAATCAACAAGCCTTGGGGGAATAATCCATGCCCATTTACCAATCTGCATACGGTCCTACTAGTCAACAAATGCCATATCAGTACTACCAGTACCCACAACCCAATCCATAATTTCCATTTTTGGCTACATTAGAACTGCCAGACATGTCCATATTGATAAATGACCCAATTCATCATGACCCCTCTTGTCCATCCATTCCAGTCAAGTTACCTTCAGATATACCAAAGTTTGATGGTAAACCTGGTGAGGATCCTAAGAACCATGTGATGACCTTTCATCTATGGTGTTCATCCAATTCTTTGATGGATGGTTCGATCTGTCTATTATAATTTCAAAGAACCCTCACAGGCATTGCTGCAAAATGGTATATAGAGCTACCACAACACTCTTTCTGGGATTTCAATGCCTTAGCAATGGCATTTTTAACGCACTTTCAGTTACCCATATGGTATGAAACAGGTACATACCTATTGACCTCGCTTCATCAAACCACATTAACCCATATCTCTGATCATATCCATGAATGGAGAAGAAGATGCAGGTTAATCAAGGCTCCCATTCCTGATCAGTTACGGGCTGATTGGTTTACAAAGTCTTTACTTCCACCTATTACTAGATATGTTGCCATGGGAGGCGTTGTTACCGAGGAACAAGCTATTGTCCGTGCTCAGTACCTAGACTTGGTCTATTCTCAGTCAGGTACTTTGTATGATTTAATTCCCCATGCTCCTCGACCCACAACTGATCCGTCTAGACCCGTAACTGAACCACCCGCCGACAGTATACTTGGTTTAGTTCAAACACAAATGACGGAAAAGTCTTCTAAGAAGCAAACCCAAATGGCCACATCAGCAAATGAATCGTCACCACCTTCCAAAACTGCACCCTCTCCTGTTGCTTCCACCAAAGTAAACGTGATCCCATTGAATCTTTGGGTGGAAAGAAGAAATGGAAAAATAAATCGAAAAAACCTGACAATCAACAAGAAGGCAATAAACCACAACATCCCGATGCAGATTCAAAATGTAAGAGAAAGGTAAAATATCCTTGTTTAATATGTGGAGGTGATCATTTCACAAAAGAATGTCCTCGTCGTGAGGAAATTAACAAATTTTTGAAAAGTTCACCCACCCTTGCAGTTCTCAAAGACCCTTTCCCTTCCCAACAATAATTGATTAATCATCAATCCTTGCATGAACCTTCTTCATCCACTGATGAAGTTAGAATGATTTCTAGTGAAATGATTAACTTGAACACAAGATCACATAGTTATGACCCTCCTCCAGAGAAGAAACCCGATGAAGTTTCATATGAAAAACCTTCAGTTTCCACACCTCCTCCTAGTAATGGTTTTCATATTGAAAAACCTATACCTGAAGCAATGTTTCGCCCACACAAGAGAGCTCTTCGTAAGTCCATCATCAATCCTAACACACATGTTGGCCAATACTATAACATTGTAGAAGATTTGGCCCAAGCACCTTATGCTATGTCAGCCCTGGAAGTACTCCAAACTTGTCCCACCCAGCAAATTTTTTTTCTCACGGCACTTAGAGCCATGGATCCTGAAAATAGTAATATCATTTCTTTCAAACTAGATGACTTTAAGACCAGGCTCTCACATCAGTTGGCTTTCAAGATAACCACTAAAATGTCTGGGAAGAGTATCCGTCGTACCATTTTGGATGAGGGAACCTCTACTTCGGTCATGTCTCTATCTTGTTGGAGAGCCATTGGTTCTCCCGAGGTCAATTGTTCACCTACCACTCTCAAGGCTTTTGATGGTCGTGGCTTTCAACCCTATGGATTACTGCCTGCTATTCAGGTTGAACTGGGGGGGAATCAGTATCCATTCATATTGAGGTCATTGACACTCCTTTGGATTATAACCGACTCTGAGGTCGTAACTTGTTTTATGCTATGCAAGCTGTAGCATCGACTGTTTTTTGGATCGTCCAGTTCCCATTCCAAGGAAGGATTGTTACCATAGATCAGTTAGATTTCATTACACCTAGTGCAATTACCAATGATGCAAACAACATCCTGCTTCTGAATACCCCACAGTATTAGGACATAGGAGTAGGTCTTATCAAAGAGTCTTTACTCATGGGAGTCTTTCCATTACCAAATCCTCCTCTTGCTTCACAAACTGCATCTATTAATATGATTTCTAACACTATCATAGACAAAGGAAAATCGATTGATGACGAATCAACATCCTTTGCCCTTTTTGAAGAAGTTTACAATGCAATGAAATCCACTAGTGACCCCACCATCAACGACCATTTGTTGATGGCCTAAGATAGTTATCACTTTCCATATTGGCTAGACAACCCCCCATCATCTCTAGATTATTTCATCTCTGAAAATTTTTTGTGATTTGCTTGAGTTTGTATGTTCTGAGTCTGGTGGTTTTGGGTGAGCCTGATTCTCACTTGTCGAGCTCAGCTCTGAAGCCTTTGTCTTCTTCATTAGTACGAAAAGAATGGTGGAAAATTTTCATTTTTGGATTTTTTGTTATGTGGTTCATGCTTTGAAAATTGTATTTTTGAAAAGAGAACCTATAGCCTCTTTTGAGTTAGTTTTCTTTGAGCTTGTGGGTCTTTTATTTTTCGGAAAATACAAAAATAAATTTGCTATTTCGCCTTGTTTATGCTTAGGGAAGTTTCATTTTTCATTTGCATAAGTAATTGGGATAAATAGATATTTTTGGCATCATAGTGAAAGTTAAGTTTGTATGCACATTAGAGGTTTTATTTTCTTTCTTAAATTCAGAGATGTTGAGTTTTTGTTGAAGAAAATTTGTGTTAGAATATTTCTTTTTATGATTTCTTATCTGGTTTGGCATTTCAATTGTTGAAAGTGGCATTCATTTTTGTGTGTTTTTGAAAGGAAAAAGAAAATGGTCTCTTCCTTCCCCTAGCTAGTTCTCATCGAAGTCAAAAAGTGCATTACATATAGATTAAATTTGCATTTTGGAGACAACACCTCACAAACATTCACTAATCATTCAGATAAAATAAACGGTAGATTTAGGTTAAAATTGTATAGAAAGTTTAGTGATAGGTTAGTGACGTGTTTCGGCATCGTAAAATGTAGGAGCTGTCGTTTTTTGCCTGCACTGCAACCCAGGACCTGTGCAGTTCTTCCATGTACAATCGGTATATCGAATGGCCTTTCACGTACCCTTGAGGTATATAGAAAGGTACTTCACATACTCGATTGTATATCGGAAGGCCCCTTGTGAATGGTTGTGCATTAGAAAACACTACTACGGATTTGAGCTCCCACGTACCTTGCGTATATCGCGAGACCATACTAGGATTCCTTGTCCATCTGAGAAAAACCCTTTGGCCGTCTTGTTTGGAGCAATACACCGAGAGGAACACTCGGGGAGATTACTACACATGTGTCATCCATGTAGTCGGGTAGTCAGGTGAGGGACGGTTGATCCTCCTCACCGCATTTTACTATTGGACCCTGTGGTATATCACGAGTTGCACCTTCTTGACAATCCTAGTGAGAGACTGTCTATCTTAAGCCCATCCTATCATTTAAGACTGCTTGCAACCTTTAGCTTGCATAGGTGTGTTTGTGTGTGTTTTTTCTCTTTTTGACCTAGAGTAGAAAACTTTAGCCACCACCCTGGTTGAGCAATTTATGAGGCATCATTCTCATAGATTGCAGGGTTTACCACCTGACTCTCCTCTAGCCGTGGAAGGAAAAGAAGGTGTAACCATGGAACGACTAGCTTTTGGTGATGCTCCTATAGAAATTACTTCAACTACCAAAAGTAGAGAATATTTCTTTGTCTATAAAAATCCTTTGGTCCAACTGCCTCCTACAACAGACACCACCTTTCACTTTCTGATGGAGGGTCAACCTGGCTCATCCGAATGTACTGTTAATCACCCACCTGATGAAACTATAGAGGCAGAGTATGGCCCAAATGCTCCTTTTTGGAGAATATCTCTAGGACAGACCATTGCTGAGTATGGAATTACCACAACAGAGCGAGATATACTTGCTCCTTTAAGGACAAGGCTTGAGAATGCTCCGTCAAATGAAGAATTGTTTTGGGAATCTATCGAGTATGCGTGCAGTTTGCGTGCACATGTAGAAGAATTAAAAAATGCGGAAAATTTGAGGAGGGGAAGTATTTATCCTCTTCCTAATCCTTCAAGAACCACCCCAGCTGGGTATTGTGCCCTTTCATCACCATATGTATCTCAACTTTCAGAATCACCATCTCAAAATTTGGTTACTGAGAATCCAATTTCCACCCCCGCCCCTAGTCACAATCCAGTCTAAACACCCTCTCCCAGTCAAAATTCCCCATATGTTTCAAACTCTCCAATAGCTTCTACACATGGGGGGAAACCCCTAGCACAAAATCGGTTACCTACTGGAGGGACTATTTCTAGTATGGGGCAAAACTTATCTACTGGACCACCAGTAGTGAACTTTCCTCCTCCCAATACCACTATGATTGTACTTCCTTCTGGTCAAGGGGGATCCTCTTGGGTCCAACTTTCCATTGCTCCGCTCTCTTGGGGATATACTTATCTCGGGAGTCAAACACCTATGGTTCAACAAACTTATCAACCAATACCATTATCGTTAGTTTATCACGGATTGCCCTACCCTGGAAATGCGTTTGTACCTTGGGGACAAACGAATTGGTATAATGTCCCATCTTATGGAGGAATTTTTTTTAATACTGTTGGAGGGTATGAAGGCCCACCTGGAGGACCTTTGAGAGGACCTGGAGGATTTGGAGGACCTGGAGGACTGAGAGGATCTAGAGGACCTGGTGGACCATCTAGAGGACCACCACCTAGAGGACCCCTCACGGAGGATCGCCACCTGTAGGCCCACCCCATGGAGGACCACCACCGCCCCCACCTCTCGGAGGACCACCACCACCACCATCACCTAGAGGACCACCCCTTGGAGGTCCACCTCCCTTAGGTGGCCCACCTCCTAATGGACCTTCTGGTAACCAACAACCTAATCAACAAGCCTTGGGGGAATCATCCATGCCCATTTACCAATCTGCATATGGTCCTACTGGTCAACAAATGCCATATCAGTACTACCAGTACCCGCAACCTAATCAACAATTGCCATTTCTGGCTACATTTGATCTACCAGATCTGTCCAAATTGATAAATGACCCAATTCATCATGACCCCTCTTGGCCAACCATTCCAGTCAAGTTACCTTCGGATATACCAAAGTTTGATGGTAAACCTGGTTAGGATCCTAAGAACCATGTGATGAACTTTCATCGATGGTTTTCATCCAATTATTTGATGGATGGTTCGATCTGTCTATGATTATTTCAAAGAACCCTCATAGGCATTGCTGCAAAATGGTTTATAGAGCTACCACAACACTCTTTCCGGGATTTCAATGCCTTAGCAATGGAATTTTTAACGCGCTTGCAGTTACCTATCCGGTATGAAACAGGTATAGACCTGTTGACCTTGCTTCATCAAACCACATCAACCCATATCTCCTATCATATCCATGAATGGAGAAGAAGACATAGGTTAATCGAGAATCCCATTCTTGATTAGTTACTGGCTGATTGGTTTACAAAGTCTTTACTTCCACCTATTGCTAGAGATGTTGCCATGGGAGCCATTGTTACCGAGGAACAAGATATTAGCCGTTCTCAGTACCTAGACTTGGTCTATTCCCAGTCAAGTACTTTGTATGATTTAATTCCCCATGCTATCGAGCCACAACTGATCCATCTAGATCCGTACCTGAACCACCCGCTGATGGTATACTTGGTTCAGTTCAAACACAAGTGGTGGCAAGATCTTCTAAGAATCAAACCCAAACTGCCACATCATCAAATCAACTGTCACCACCTTCCAAAACTGCACCCTCTCCTGTTGCTTTCGCCGAAGTAAATGCGGTCCAATCCACTGAATCTTTGGGTGGAAAGAAGAAATGAAAAAATAAATCGAAAAAACCTGACAATCAACAGGAAGGCAATAAACCACAACATCCCGATGCAGATTCAAAATGTAAGAGAAAGGTAAAATATCCTTGTTTAATCTATGGAGGTGATCATTTCACAAAAGAATGTCCTCGACGTGAGGAAATTAACAAATTTTTGAAAATTTCACCCACCTGAGTAGTTCTCAAAGACCCTTTCCCTTCCCAACAACAATTGATTGATCATCAATCCTTGCATGAACCTTCTTCATCCACTGATGAAGTTAGAATGATGTCTAGTGAAACGATTAACTTGAACACAAGATCACATAGTTATGACCCTCCTCCAGAGAAGAAACCCGATGAAGTTTCATTTGAAAAACCTTCAGTTTCCACACCTCCTCCTAGTAATGGTCTTCATATTGAAAAACCTATACCTGAAGCAATCTTTTTCCCACCCAAGAGTACTCTTCGTAAGTCCATCATCAATCCTAACACACGTGCTACCCAATACTATAACATTGTAGAAGATTTGGCCCAAGCACCCTATGCTATGTCAGCCCTAGAAGTACTCCAAACTTGTCCGACCCAGCAATTTTTTTTGCTCATAGCACTTAGAGCCATGGATCCTGAAAATAGAAATATCATTTCTTTCAAACTGGATGACTTTAAGACCAGGCTCTCACATCAGTTGGCTTTCAAGATAACCACTAAAATGTCTAGGAAGAGTATCCGTTGTACCATTTTGGATGAGGGAGCCTCTACTTCGGTCATGTCTCTATCTTGTTGGAGAGCCATTGGTTCTCCTGAGGTCAATCGTTCACCTACCACTCTCAAGGCTTTTGATGGTCACGGCTTTCAAACCCATGAATTACTGCTTGCTATCCAGGTTAAACTAGGGGGAAAATCAGTCTCCATTCATATTGAGGTCGTTGACTCTCCTTTGGATTATAACCTACTCCAAGGTCTAAACTGGTTTTATGCTATGCAAGCTGTAGCATCGACCATTTTTCAGATCGTCCAGTTCCCATTCCAAGGAAGGATTGTCACCATATATTAGTTAGATTTCATTACACCTAGTGCAATTACCAACAATGAAAACAACATCCCGTTTCTGAATACCCCACAGTATCACGACATAGGAGTAGGTCTTATCAAAGACTCTTCACTCATGGGAGTCTTTCCATTACCAAATCCTCCTACTGCTTCACAAAATGTGTCTATTAATATGATTTCTAACACTATCATAGACAAAGGAAAATCGATTGCAGACGAATCAACATCCTTTACCCTTTTTGAAGAGGTTTACAATGCAATACAATCCACCAGTGACCCCACCATCAACGACCATTTGTTGATGGCCTAAGATCATTATCACCTGGCATATTGGCTAGACAGCCCCCCCCCCTCATCTCTAGATTATCTTTCACATACACTTCCTACAGATGAATCCATTATGGATGTTATGTTGCTAGAAGAGATGCCTTGGGAAGACCATTATCATCGATCTTCTTTCCTCCCCCCTTGCCATATGGTAGAAGAGCACTTCGCAACAGATGTTTCATCTGATATAGTCACGGACCCTCAGTCTCCGATCCTCACTCGTAGTGTCAAGTCTAAAGGAAATATTTGCAATATTACTAAAACCATGCTCGTAGACATATTAGTGAAACCATGTGTTTCAGAGAAGATTTATATAGGCCATAATTCTTCGTCCTCCGAGGTTCAATCATATACGACCTTATTTAAGGAATTTTGATATGTCTTCGCTTGGACCTACGAATAAATGCCAGGGATTGATCCCTCCATTTTTATTCATGAGATCAAAACCTGCCACGGTGCCAAGCCAGTCCGCTAGAAATTACGACAAGTACATCCAGGGAAAGCAACGACCATTAAGGAAGAAGTTGAAAAAATTCTAAAGGTTGGTTTCATTTACCCTGTGCCTTTAACTGAATGGGTGTCCAATATAGTCCCTGTGAGCAAAAAGTAGGGTACTATTAGGGTTTGTATCGACTTTAGGGACTTGAATAGGGCTTATCCAAAAGACAATTTCCCAACTCCCTATATCGATTAGATAATCGATAACTGTGCTGGAAGCATCATCTTTTCATTCATGGATGGCTTTTTCGGCTATAATAAGATAGAGATTCTCCTGTCAGATCAACAAAAGACGGATTTTATTTTCCCATGGGGGTCCTTTTCCTATCGCAAGTTAACTTTTGGCTTGAAAAATGTTGGTGCTACATTTCAACGCGCCATGTCATATGCCTTCCATGATATCTGTTGGCCCGGGAAAGGGGCATAAGAAGGAAGTTCACACACACAACCAAGGAAATTGCACCATGCGCGCGGCAGAAGCAAAGGAAGACCGCGAAGGGAGAAAAGGGCCCGCTAAGGTAGAACAGAGAGGTGCACGGCAAAGGAAAGGTAAGCACGCAAGGGGAAAATAGCCAGAAAGCGACAGATGCAGAATCTAGATCATGGCTGTATAAGGTGGCGTAAGCCTGCAGCTATCCACACATGAGAAGATATTTGTAATTCAGGCCGATAGTGCCTCGTTTCAAGTCATGATCACCACAGCTGTAACCAGAGGGGTGGTTGATGGTGACGGCTAACAGACTGCTGAGATGCAGTTGGCCCTGCGTGGCCATGTAAATTATTATAAATAGGAGGGATGCAATGGTTAGAAGGTTGGTCTGGGAGGTTTTCATTGATCCATGTTCAATTTTCAGTAGTAGTTTGCTATTCAGCGGTAATCCATGGAGGGGGATGCCGGTTATGTTGTAATGTCATAGCGATCAGAAGAGGAGTAGACTCGGGAAGAGTATGGTAGCATTAGAAGGGCTATTGAGCCACAGATCTGACTGCAGTGTGAGTAGACCGCTAGGAGTAGGAGTAGAGTAGGAGAGCGAACCAGAGAGCATGAGAACTATGAGTATCAACTTAAGGACATATCTCAAGATCAGTCTGCATCTTGCAGATTGTAAGGTGCTATATCCTTTCTCATGCCAGATGAAGAGCACCTTGGTGGTTTTTCCCAGATGGGTTTCCACGTTATTTCTTGTGTCTAAATGAATGATTGATGTGGTGAATGGTTATGTGATTGATTACTAGTTTCTTTTCATATATTGTTAAATGTGGTTCAGTATCTATTAGTTTCTTGCAATTGGTAAATGGATGAACAAAATGCCTTGCTGAATTGAAACTGTATATATATCATCATGTATAATTCTTGTTATGAATCCCGACTTAATTCGTAGAGCCGATTGACGTGAATCAGCTGCACCGCACGAGTTGCGCCAGCTGCAAGGTGGAAAGGAAATTCAAGTCATGCATGATGACATATAGTTGTGCTCAGTTGCGTAGGACCGACTCCTTTCTCTAGCCATCCTACTGCCTTCGTTGAGCTCCTTGACTGCGAACCAAGGGATTATACTTCCCTAACAATCACGGAAACATGGTTCCAATGGTTACCCATCTATGAGATATATCGGGTGATACTGCGCCTGCTTTGTAGGTGTTGTCGATGGGGCTTGCTCTACTGGGTCGGTATCTTGGGTAGTTGTTGGATTGGTGGGCTGCGCAGAACCTGGGTCGTGTAAGTGGGGAAAAGTGGCCAACAATATCAAACACATTATGGAATCTTATCTTGACAACCTACCTGCTCATTCCAAGCAGCGGGATATCCATGTCAATCATTTGAGAGATATTTTTCTCAGATGTCGACATTTCAATATCTGTTTGAACCCCCACAAATGTGTTTTTTGTGTCGAAACCAATATATTTCTTGGTTTCATCGTCTCTAAATATGGAATCTGTATCGATCCTTTAAAGAACGAAGCTATTTTGGCCCTACCTGCACCAACGAATATAACCGAACTCCAAAGTTTGCAAGGGAAGGCAAACTTTTTATGTTGTTTTGTCTGCAATTACGCAGAAAGGACACACGGTTTCATGAGGTTGCTTAAAAAGGATACACCTTTTTTCTAAGAGGATTTTGCGCAGCGGGGGTTTGATAATCTCAAACATGAACTTACCCATGCACCTGTGTTGCAACCACCTGATTACACAAAGGACTATTCCTTGTACGTAGCTGCATCCTTATCTACTATAGTCACAATCCTTGTTGAAACAGATGAACATGACCAAGAACATGTGATCTACTATGCCAGTAAGAGTCTTCTATACTCTGAAACCTAATATTCACATGTGGAGAAACTTGCTCTAGCCATGATCATCGCGGTCCAGAAGCTCCGTCACTACATTTTGCTTCTCACTACTATTGTTTATGCTGACTCTAACCCCATGTACTACGTTTTGACACGTCAAGTAATCGGGGGCAAATACTCATGATGGATCGTTATCCTCCAGGAATTTGAGTTGGAGTTTGCTAAAACTACTTTGAAGAAGTCTCTTGTCTTCGCAGAGCTTATATGTGACCTTCTCCATACTACAGAGAATACAGAGCCTGTCGATTCATTACCTAATGAGTCATTGTTTCTCATTAGTACGACTGACCCTTGGTATGGAGACATCATTTTGTATCTCCAAACATTACGATATCAGCCCGCTGCTACCTCATCCTGAATGATACCTTGTATCACCGTGGTGTTGATTCTATATTACGGCGTTGCCTCACACATGAGGAAGCTGAAATCATTTTGAATGAATTCCATGCTGGAGCTTGTGGCTGTCATCTCTCTGGGTTGGCTAGTGCCTATAAAATCTTGTGTGGAGGGTATTTTTGGCCCTTTATTTTCAAAGATTGCATTGAAATGGTAAAAGAATGCCTGCTATGTCAACTGTTTACCACCAAGAAGTGCATCCATCTAACCCCGCTCCATCCTGTCATAGTACTTGTCCCTTTTGCAAAATGGGGCATCGACTTCATGCATTGTATACCTACCTCAACCGGGGGGCATGGCTACATTATAGTGGTCATGGATTATTTCACAAAATGGGTTGAGGCTATGCCCACATACGCCGAAGACAAGAAAACAATTGCGTTTTTTCTTGTTTAGACATATCATCGCTAGGTTTGGGATTCCTAGGGCTATTGTGACCGATAATGGGTCACACTTTCAGAACAAAATGATGGCAGAACTCGGTGAAAAGTTAGGTTTTCAGCACGACAACTCTACACCTTACTACCCTTAGTCCAATGTCTAGGTTGAAGCGATAAATAAAGTGTTGAAAACTATGCTTCAACGGATGATAGGGCAGGCCAAGTCAAACTAGGGCTTGCAACTATTTTCTGCACTTTGGGCCTATAGGACCACCATAAATACTTCCACTGGTTTCATGCCTTTTCAATTGGTATATGGATTGGAAGCAACTCTCCTGATAGAATGCGAGATCCCTTCTCTAAATCTCGTTGTGAAACTTTTTCCTAACACCAGTATAGAAGAGGGATGATTCATGTATCTAAATAAACTTGATGAAACTCACCACGATGCTATCTTAGCTAAATAGGCACACAAATGACGGATGAAAGTTCAATATGGTAGGACCGTTCAACCCCACTCTTTTGATGAAGGAGATCTGGTCTTGACTTATGACAAGAAGCATGATAAGCTCGGGGGCAGGGAAATTTGAATCTACGTGGCACGAGCCTTACATTATTAGTCACACCTTGGAGAAGGGTGCATATGAGTAAGTAGATTATGATGGGATACCCTTGGGTGAGCCCTGTAACGGGCTCTACCTTGAAATATACTATGCCTAGGTCATCTAGCATAGATTCTTTGTAAATAATGTTTATAGATTGTTGTGTGTCTTATTTTGACAGTGTTTTTTTTGTGTGATCTAAGATGCGTTTTTCAAACCCTGCTTATGTATACCTTATGTCTAAATGGACAAATAACTACTTTTACTGGTTTTGTCGACGGTGCTAATCGTTATACATTAAATCTTGCATTGACAACTTGGGTACTGTACTCTCCTATAGGTGATCTGGTGAGTTCAGGGGGTGTTTGTTTAGGTCCCTCCACCAACAATTTGGCTGAATATCACGCGGTGATTGGATTGTTGACGGAAGCCCTAGCTATCAATGAAGAGAGATTAGGGTTTACTTAGACAATTAATTAGTGGTTCAACAACTTAATCAAGTGTACACCGTACAAAACCCTCTACTTCTTCAAACATTCTGAAGGGTTAGACTATTCGAAAGATATTTTGAGCAAGTCACATATCAACATGTTCCGAGACATATGAACAATTTGGCGGATTCCCTAGCTAATTATGTCTTATATTGGTACATTGCTCATAATTAAAAGTCCAATTGTAACATAAATGACATACATGTAAATTCATAAGTAGGTACTTATCTCACACATCAAATTTTTTGCACACACAACTGTAAATAAAAAGTTTATCGTATATATATATATATATATATATAACTCTGAAACTGAGGTACAAAATTGGGCTGAAGCATCAAGCTTTCAGTGCCATTAAAGTTCAGGACTGTAACAAGTTCAAAATATACATATAGGGGGAAAAATTTGAAGCTTTGAAGCTTTCAGTGTACATATACAAAAAAAAGTGAAATCCTTGTAGACTAGTCATCCTCCTGGAGGTGCTCATGATAACATATTATAGCCTGAGCCACTCCGCGGAGTAGCCTGGAAATTCGTCTAGAGACCCCTATCGCATGGCATTGGTAATGCCTGAGTAGATCATCAGTGGTCACATCAAGAATCCCTACAGTCAGACGCTACAGGTTCTCCTCCAAATATCCAAGCTCCTCGTCTACCTCGAAGTGATAAGCCACCATATCCCTGGTTCCTGCCCGCCTCGAAATAGGTGACATACCAGCTAGGCATACTGGTCCAATATCTGTATAAAAACCATTTTCACTTATCTCAGTATTACAAAATAGAAATAAAATAAACTTAAAAAACGAAAAACATGGTGGATAGTATCTTTCTTACCTTGGTCATCCCACTCCTCCCCCTTAGGTAGTAGGAGCTTTGGGTCATCCCGGAATTCTGCCCCCTCATAGGCGTAATCTTCAATCATGAGTATCTGGTCCATCAATTAGCTAAAGAAGGTTGTTCCGTAGACAACCTTGGGTCCTCCACCTCCATGACGGGCCATGATATAAACCCACCTGAGCATCCTAGGATCCTCAGGGTCTAGTATGCTCACAGTCACATGAGGCCTCATGTGGGGCACCCTCTGCAAAATCAAATATGCCACCACAGCTCCATAGCCGAACTACTTAAGAGTCCTCCTCTTGCATTTGTTCAGTTGATCCTTTAGACTTACCAACATGCCTTCACACTGGTTGAACGCTGTGGTCTCCATGCACTCTAGGGCATACATCATGTGTGACCTTGTTACACCAAAATATTGTCACCATCATGTTATGAGATAGGTATTCCCTTGTCTTCACCAATCCCTCAAATTTTTCCCTAGAGAAATGACAGGAAAAAATATCCCTTTACAATTTTTCCTTGTTTTAAGCTGGTAATGCTCTTTCCCCATTGACAGAAAGCTTTACCCAAGAAGCAAAGAGCTGGTAACGCTCCTGATACATGAGCAAAGAGTGGTGCCACTGATTCTAGCCTTATTGCAAGAAGCATTACCCCCTTAATACATCCTGTTTTCTTCATTGGAGGAGTGGTGCTCGAGTTTTCAAGGAAAAAAGAGAAGCTTTGAGAGGATTCTCGAAGCTTACCTCCATGGAGCCTCATCCCTATGGTTTAGGAACTAGCTGGATCTTGAGATCCTCCCTTTTTGGATCTTATCTCCACCTCGTCCATGAGATCCTCAACCATACCTATCCTCCCATGCCTTTAAATATTGGCTGATCCCCCATTGAACAAAGGAGGAAGAATTGTGTTGCATACCCAAACTCTGCCAAAATCATTCTTGAGTCTATTGAAGGCAAGGTCAAGTTAGAGGCAAGGATCCATTGGAAGGAACTCTAAACACCGAGGCATAAAGGTTGTAGTCTCTCCAATCATTTATAATAAAAAATGCATTTTCTTTCCCATATATGTTGTATCATTTGTATGTATTGCTTGTTTCCTTGGTCACGAGCATAGATTTAGTTGATTATATTGTATGCTATCATGTTTCTCTTGTTGTTTTCCATATTTTACAGGTTCTTCTGCGAGGATAGTGAGTACAACCTTTAAGAGAAGTATTGATGCATTACATTCAAGTGATTAACCAGATCTAGGGGAAGTTTAACATTTGGTGTTTGTGTTTTGTTCTAGATCTGAACCATTCAGACTAGGGAACTAGCTCTTGTCGACAGGAGGTGCGTATTTCTGGCTAACAGGCCTAGTAGTCAGGTGAGCAGACCTAGTCGACCACCTTTCCAATGGTATAGACTACCGTACTCATCAAATCATCCAATGAGGACTCTCCTCCTCGTGTGCCGGATAAGACTACTGGTTTCCCTCTTCGGGACAAATCTGTCAAGAAGTAGATATCCTCAATCTCTATGGTCAAGGAATGGGTCCCAACCACAAAGTGTTGCTGCTCGGGATCCCACATATCTATAATGTAGTCCAATAGGAGGATGTATGCCTTCATGCCTAGTACCCTAAAATATTTCAGCAGCCTGCAATTCTGTAAGGCCTCTACGGTAGCTGGATCATTGACGGCTTGGAAGTCTGTTGTCTCATGCTCTCATTATTTCCAAATGACCATGATGTGGATGATATATTGCACTTACAAGCACATAAAAATGTTTATTAATAATCACATTATGACCAAAGGGAAGCATAAAATGACGTTTTTAATAACATAGAAGGAAAAATCAATTTTTTGGCAAAGATAGGGTTTATTTTTTGCAATTTGTTGGGCCTGTGGCGCCTTTTCATTTTGCGAACAAAGCGCCTACGGTGCATCTGCCTCCGCATGCACAGAGCGTCGATTGCCGATGCCTTTGTCGGTTGCGGACAGAGCACCTATGCCACATCTGTCCTAGCATGACAGAGCGTCGTCGTGCTCACGGCCCAAAAAATAAAAGGGCTGCATGGCCCGCGTTTGACCCTTCAAAACGGTTAAAAAACCTCAAATCTATTCAGAAAAATCTCCCTATGCACAAATAGAAACCTTCTATTATTGTTTAAAATTTAAGAATTCATTGTGGGCATGAAATGCAACTGGTTAGAATACCTACCTCTTCCAAGAAGATTGACAAACAATGAGCGGGACCACTTGCAAAATCACTAATGGAAGCTCTCTCCTTTCACTCCAACTCTCAAACTCTCCAAGTGGTAAAAGTAACAATGGTAAATGTTTTTACTATTCCTCTCTATTTATAGTAATTTTGGAAACTTTTGTTATTTCATTATAATTTAATTATTTTTGAAATCCAAAATTATTTTATAAAAGTGGGTTTTATCACTTGTTTTTATATAGTTCTAATAGAGTTGGTTTTCAATATGTTTTTTGAGTTTTCAGGTTCAAGTTTGGTTCATGGCTATGAAACAAGATCTTTTAGTCTTTTTCAGGCTTAGAGTAAAGATGAAAAAGTACCAAGCATTTTTATACACTTTTCACATGCTCGTTAAATCACCAGTAAAAGAGCGTCGAGTTTACTTTTTCACTTTTTCAGACTCATTATAAGTGGATTATGAAAAAGGAAACCCGCTACAAAGTTATATTTAAACTCTTTTTAGTCTCCTTAAAAACACAAAAAGATTTCCAAGCAAACTTGTTACGATCACGCTTGTAAAAGTATCAAAACGATCGATTAGTCAGTGGTAGGTTATCTCTTTTTCGAACCGACTAGGCCTATTTACGAAAAATGACCTTTTTGGAGTTTCCTTGTGTTTTCGTTCAAATTCTCTAAATATGAACGATACTGAGTTTGCTTTCATCGGACTCATAAAATAAAATGATGGAAGACCCTATTTGGGAATGAACCCCTCCTTTCTCAGGTTCATAAAACATGTGAGAATGGACTCATCACTTGATGAGATATAACGAGTGTTTGTTACCCTCTTTGAACTCGTAAAAATTAAAAGAGGCTCTCATCTATTAAAGACAGGGAAATTAAGGGAAAGGGTAATGTTTTTCATTTGTATTTATGGCAGTCTATAGTCCACCTTTGAACATGGAACCTGTCTACATTTGCATATCTGAAGAGTTGGGCATTCATCCTGTCTCCGAGTTGATCCACGTTTCTGAGTCACCTGACTCCTTTGAGTCAATTCAAAGAATGCTCCGTCATATTCCTTGCAGTACGCTTGGTTCTAGTGTCATCAAGTCAATGCTGCCTTGTCATTTGTCATGCCACAAATTATTCAAAGTTTATCTCTTCCAAAAATAACTTGTCAGTAACTTTACCTATCCATAAAGTGAGTCATGTCTGAGTCAGTTTCATCATTTCAAATCAAATTTTGTTCCATGTTTCGTGTCACTGATGTGGGAATCATTATGGCCCTCCTGTGACAAGTCTGTTCCTATCGAATTCAGCTCATTATCCATGAATTAGACCTAGAAACCTAGTCAAGTACCTTGAAGCCTACATGCCTCAATGGCAGGTTTCCTCCCTTTCGATAGTAGGTTTTCATCAATGACCTCTGATTGAAATATTCTATCAAGTGTTCGACTTCAAAACATTTATTCACACTTGGGAGAATGTACTTAGATGCCTTGGGGATCATTGACATTAATGATGATTTCCCTCGCACTTTTTAACAATTTACATCAATGACTAGTAATCAAGTGGTTTCTGCCATGTTCGACGTCAAGACATCTATTCACATGGTTAGAATCGTATCGGTTGGGGATTGGAATGAATACCCTGAGCGGTTAGGCTTCGTCACTATGGTTTCATATGGCCAGGTTGCATTTGGAGATTAGTTGGAGTCTTGACATGGATCCAAATTGTATGTTTGGTGGCTGTGTTCCATATTTTGAGGTTAGATGAAATGGATCTACTTTGTATGATCCGTAGCCATGCCCTACCTTCTACATTACTTGTTCATGGATCTACAGTGTATTATTGGTAGCCATGACATGGTCATCATCATGGATCTGAAATGTATTGGTCCACAACAATGATTGAGTTGGGTAAGTCAATTACTGGTCCTATGTCAGTTATGAGCTCATCTATCATTGCCTCTATGCCAGACTAATATCTTGCAAACTATTTCATCTATCACATCCTTCTAGCTTCATACTTTGGGGGGCATTATGTTGAACCTGGAAATTCCACATTGCATGTTAGCCTTTCAAAGAACCTGACCTAAGACACCTTGGTTAGATTTTTACCATATTTTGGAAGAGCGACACTTTTCTCCTTTTTTCACATAGCCCCGACGGTGCTTTCCATAGTGGAGTAATAAGTGCTGATCCACCTTTTCTTTGGCAACAAATTAGGTCAGTGCCTTTACTCCTTCTGCTAGGTGCATCGATAGACCCAAAAGAGGAAAAAATAAGGTTTTGGAAGCTTCCTTGTGAAAGCCTCTGTGGAGTCAGTTCCTATTTTCTTGGGAGAGGTAGCATTTGCCTCCCTCACCTGTTGGGATCATCTCCTATCCATTCCCCAAGTCAATCTCATGTGGTTTGGGCCTATAAATGAAGCCTTCATGATGTGAGTGGGGGAGGCCAAAATAAAGTACCCTTATGATGTTGGATTTAAGTTTGAGTTAGAGGCAAGATAGAGTTGGCTTGTATGTGAAGAGATGCTCATAGTTGTGAAGGATTGTAGATTTCTTGTAGAGGTTGAAGTCATCAACATCAAGGATTGGTTGTAACTTTACTCTCTCATTATTTAATGCAAAAGTGTTCCCCTTTCCTATATTTGATGTGTTGTTAATTTCAATTGAATATTATTAGATTCCTTGATCACTGATATAAGTAATTGATGTATCATAATACTATGACCTTGTGTTCAGTCTTTTGATCTGTTTTGCAGGTATTGAACATTGCAAGGGCTTTCGAAACAAGGACAAAGAGATCTAGGTTTGAGGTATGGTTTATTTCATGTTGTTCAAATTGATTGCTTAAGGAAAGGATATACTATTGTGCTCTTTTGTTCTACACTTGTGATTTACAGGGTAGAGGAGCAAATGGTGTCCGCACCGATTGCATAATTCCTGATAACACTCATGCCTTACTCGATACCTGGGGCGTCCACCTGGATATAACATTCGCGCGGCTTAGTAAGGTAAGAAAACAACAATTTAATTGTTCTATTTCATTCTCTTTCAACCCATTTTCTCATTTCTCATTTCTCATTTATTAATTGTAATTTGAATCTCATAAATAGGTTTCTATGGGGCTCTATTAGAAGCCATGCTATACATACTAATGGATTCATTTCCATTGTGGCTGGTCTGAAAGAAGAGAAGTAATGTGCCATTTGGAACTGCGTCCCATAGGTATGTACATGATATTTAAAAGAATCAGTGCATCCCATAGGGGTTTTCCACGACGTTTCTAAACTCTACAACTCTATGCTAGATTTTGTATTGTTTAATGCCCAGTTTCAAAGAAACAACACCGCCCATATGGGTTTTCGACAAGGTCAAGAGCTCTACAACTGTTTTCTACATTTTTTTGTGATTGTGATGTCCCAACCCTCATAGCAGCTCACGGGATATCATTGCCACGAGGCATACTTTAACAACTACTGCCCCATGGTTTTGGGTATGGAAAAAATAAAAAATAACTCTACGGTATATTCTTCCAGTGTCTCCTAGAACATGAAAAAAATGATAAGGTCATGTCTTAATTCATTCTTTATTGGTGCGATTCTTGTTTGAAAAAATCCTATACATTTCTTATTAAATCTTTATTCCTATAGAGTCCTTATGAAATCTTAACAAATATTTACCTGGGTGCTTGGATAGTTGCAACGCTCTCTAAATTGAATGTCTGTCTTTTCCTTGTATCTTTCAGTATCTCACAGAACCTGGAAGCAACAAAAAGATTAGAAGTAATTAGATACGGAGGTAATAAATGCATAATCTATCTGCCTTAAACAAAAACATGGTTACCTGATAATGTTCGCTCTTAGTCGTAGAATTTCGCTTCCTGTGATAATTTTAGCTCTTGAAAAAACTGATATTGTTGTTTTCGTGAATGGTACAAAGGAACCCGCAAGCGCCTGGAGATGCTGAAGTGTCGTTGCTAGAAAATATAGGCTAGAAAGGGTTGGTCTTGATATTCTTTGCTCATTGATCATAATGGGTAATGGGTAGCTTCTACCATAAAAGAAAATTTAAAGGCACTTTATCCATTTGAGGACTAAGCCAAGGGAAAAAATCATGTCATTCATTAAAAAAACACTGCCAATTCCCATGAAGTGAAAGAAGAGAAGTAATGTGCATACCTTCGAAGCTTCGACCCATTTGTTATTTATGAATTCGGGATGGGGGCGCAGTTTGGCATGATTAAATATCATCTCTTCTTTTTTCTAAAAGAATAAGGACCTTCGTGAGCACACCCATTATTCTCATAAGCATCAATTCCCTCATACAAAATAAACTGATCTTTACTCTGCTCTGGAGGGCTTGGCTTTATATAAAACTCATCTACTCTCTCCCTCAGTTGTTTTGTGTCATCCTCATCATTCACAAGGTCTCTGTACTCCACCAAGTACCCCGCCCCTAATTTTTTACAAGTCGTGCATAGAACCAGGCCCCTCTGAGCCCCTCTTCATCGCTGGATACCTCCACGAGGTCACCATTTCTCAACTTCAATTTCTCCTCCTCACTCAACACTACAAAATCAAGGTATGTTCCACTCTTGCACAAATTTATCACTCAAACCTTCACTAGCTTACAAGACCCATGTCTACTATGATCAAACACTAGTGTTCCATTCATCCATGCAAAACTGAATCAAGCCATCATTCACTGAAACACAACTAAAACAACAATAATTCAATGATGGGTATCACGATACGATGAGTAGAATTCATGGAGGAAGGAAGAAAAGTCTTGTCCATCGTGAGGCTGCGATGTGTTACATTAATTACCCGCGTTACTAGCACACACACGCATTACTGTAGAGAAAATTTAACAGTGTATATCCATTACTGTACAGCGATAGCACACACCGAGGTGAGGTCCATAGTCGGTTATCTCTATCAGCTCGCACATTCAATGTGAGAAATACAAAGAAGTCGCCTTCCATGAAAATAACACAACAGAGAGTAATCTGTATAATGGATAAATGGAAAAACCCCTGAGATATTCTAACTTATCAATCTAGGGTTCTCCAACCGAGCTGGTGGCATGTCATGTCTTTGGCTCCCATGTCTTTTCATTAGCCAATAAGTACTAAATTACTTTTGTGCATTGATTGGCTTTAACGCGAATAGTTGAAAGATTATATGGTGCTGATTATTATCTCGTGTTGGGATAAAAACAAGTTTTACTTATTATTCTCGACCATGTTGTCGAGTGTACAAAAACATAGATTAGAACATTAATGCGGATTTTGGGACATGAACAAATGTGTACAAGGTATTGCACAGAATGGAGGTAGGAGGGGCATCCCATTAAATTGCGTTGTATTCGAGGCTAGCAGTACAAGCAGTGAATGAGAAATATTAATGAGAAGGAGAAATCCATATTAAACCTGCTTACATCACCTCCACCGCCAACGGTGGAGGGCTATATTCCAAGGCAGACGCCACCCATCCAACGACCAATCAAATGTTTTCAAAATTAATGAATTTAATTATTTTTTAAATTTTTGTAAAGCTAAGCATTAGTTTTTAAAAGAAAATTGAGGTTTGGTATGATCAAAATAATATAGGTGAGCTATTTATATATGTCCCCCTTCCGGGACATCATAAAAGTTGTATATAGTGATATAATTATAGCTATAGTCAATCATTGTGCTGTGATTGTCATATCTATTAAGATTAGTTATTATGACTATTTTAATAAAAAAGACACTTGGCACTGTTATATATTTTTTGTTTTTTTTTCATATATTTTTATATTTTTTTTGTACCTAACAATTTCATTTGCACACTAGAGAAAATTAGTCAAATCATTAAAATGAACCAATCATAAAATGAAAAAAATAGATTTTAAAAAATAAGAAAATATAATTTTTTTTTAAAATATTAATTTAATATATGAATTTTATAAAACTTATGTAAAACTTTTTAAAAAATATATAAATTATTTAAGGTAAAAACTATTGTCTGACTAACCAATAACTATATACCTGCCTTAGGCAGGTATATTAAAAAAATTATTATATTCTTTCCATTTGGTTTTAGAAACTGTATCTCCATTGGATGATGAAGGACAACTTACTCTCATTCCAGAAAGAATATTGAAGACAAGAGAAAGGAAGTTAAGAAGCAGAACTAAAAGGGAATACTTGGTACAGTGGAAGGATTTTCCTAGTGAGGAAGCCACTTGGGAAGAGGAAATTTTTTTGTAGCATCCAAACTTGGAATTTCTTGAGGACAAGCAATCTTGGGTGGGGAGGAATGCCATGTCCCCATCCCAATAAGACTACTAGTAAGCCATGCTTCACCAAGCTACTAGTTCCTTAGGTTGAGGTGGAGGCATTAAATTTTGCAATAAGGGAGATATGAGACCCAAGAGGACCTTATTTTACCATATACACATTAAATTGGGTCATATAAATAATAAATGTGGAGAAAATAAAGTGGCAATGTTTCATGGAGACACTTGGAGGCTCATGGAGACCTTGGGTGGCTAGATTCCAACAATAACATATAAATAAGGGGCTAAAGATTGACCTTGTATAATGGAATGTTGGGAGTGGAATCTCTTCTAATAACAACATATTAACCAATAACCTAGAAGAGACATTTAAGAAGAGAGATGAATATGATTGATCAATAGGAGAGGAACAAATTTCTCAAATAAACTCTCAAATCGCAACCAGTGAGGCATATTGAGAGTGAACTCACACTCAATTCTATCATATGCCTTATTAAACCTCGTCAAATTAAACCTTAAAAAAACCCTAGGGGTAGACTCCCTTGCCCCTTCAAGACTATCCAAGGCTGTAACAACATTATCTACAATGAAACGTCCTATCTATTTTCTCAAGTGGAACAATTTGGGTAGTTGTAGTTTTTAGACAAGTAGCAAGAGCTTCAACTAGAACTTTGCAAGACACATTATGCTAAGTAATAGGCTAGCAATAAGTCATTGTTTGCTTTTGCATACCTCTTTGGAATCAACATAATAAGACTTATCTTTAGTTGATCCCCCATTTGGCTTGTGTCCAAACCCTCTTGGAACGTCTAGAAAGGCTCATTACCAATCATAGGCCAAAGAGCCAAATAACAGTTAAGAGACTGCCAAAGGAGAGCAATTTGTGTAAGAGCGTAATTTGTCACAAGATTATCGAGTTCTCCTAAATTTTTTTCTATTGGAACTGTAGTATCCACACGGTGATGGAGATGAATTAGGTGCAACAAATTTGTAATCAACACATCAATTTTTCTTAGTGATGAAGGGTGGTTCTTTGAATTTGACAACAAGTGTAGAATGCCCTCCTTCTTTGGTGGCTAAACTCCTCTCATTTGGAAGTCTCTTACTAAATTTTTTTAGAAGGTTCCTATTCACCACATAACGATGGCTCACTTTGATGACATTTAGCAAATGATGACTGAAACCTCCTTTCTCTAAGAGTGTTTGCTTCAAAGCATAGGTCTCTTGCTACAATAAGTAAGGGTAGTCTCACACAAAACTTTTGGAATTCAAACAGATTGCATAGATTTCAATCCCCATTATGAGATAAAAAATAGAGGAAACAATAATAATTTGATTCATGTAGCTTTGCATTCAACGAAAAGGGATGTCTACTAGTGGACAACGATTGCACAACAATGGATGGATATACTCTAACTTGACACGTCATTGAATGGATGGATATAAATGCAACAAATTTATAAAGTATTTAAAGTAAATCAATTTTAATAATATATAATAAAATAATTTATATAAATAAGATTATATATAATTGATTTAATGAGGTAAGCATCATATTATATATATTTTTAATAAACTCTAACATGGTTTTTCCTTATGATAGTTACTAAAAGACTTATAATGATTATTAAAAAGTTTCTGATATAGCAATTCCAATAATATCAATTAGAGACTTGTTGGTTAAAATTGCTAATTCATTAATGAAAATGAAAAAAAGTAAGTTATGATTTCTTATCCAATCAAAACCTTAGCAATCAAATTTTTAAATAATAAATATATAAAACTTAAATTTTTATAGATATTAAAAACAATTTGGCCCGCGGCAGTGTATAAGCAACTCACAAATTGTACTATGTAAGAGCTATGTGACAAGCTATTTTCGTAGCATGATTTATGTTGTGAAATTAGATTAAGGAATCAAGACCGTGTTACGTAAATTGTATAGACAAATATTGTGAACATGTAGTGAAATTAAATTTGGGAGTCAAGCATTCACTTTTAGGCTTTGAATAATGAATTTGTATATAAATATTTTATTAAATATAATATATATAAGTTATATTACAAATTTTTTTTTTTAAATTGAAAATTTTGAATTCGATCGAATTATATTCAAATATATTTAACTATTATTTCCAGTGGGCAATGTTATCAAAACTTAAATTTTTTCATCAAACATAAATACAATATTTTGTATTGCATATCCTAACTAAAAACATTTGGTTACTTTAAGTTTGAAATAATTTATTTTAGATACTCTAATTTTGAAATTTATTATTACCTGTACATATATCATCTCTAACAAGACAAATTTTTTACCATACAATATATATATTTAAAAAAATCATACATATTTATTACCACATCCACATTATCATTATGGATCACATTGTTTCCTTAAGTTGAGACAATAAATAACTAAACCCTAATCATCGTAGTTTTTCTTTGTAAAACTAAATAACAACTACCTACTTCTTCATACCTACATAACCTTCATATAGGGGATGCTCATTCTAAGTACATCATAATAAAAGTTGGATAATCATGAGAAACACAAAGGAAAAGTAGAAAAAAGATGGAAAGCACAAATATGATTTAGCAAAGTAATCCTATTGTTGGGAAACTCTTCAAAATTACTAACGAGAAGACAGTTAATTCCAATGGTAATTCAATGAGGATGTTTGAACTGATTGTTATCATAAAGATCAAAGTAGAAAATGATTACATTGTTGCCATGTGGACACCCAAGGACATTTGCCACAATTATTCCCCCATTTCTCTCCTTTGTTGCTCATGACTCAGTGACCTACCAAGGATGACACCCAAGGACATTTGCCACAATTATTCCCCCATTTCTCATAACAAAATGGAAATAATACTGTTGGAACATATTCTATATACTACGATGAACAAATGTGATAACTTATACTAGGTAGCCACTAGTGTAATGGATAGATGTCACTTACCAATCATAGTGTTGGACCATATTCTATCTTATACGACGAACAAATGCCAGATATTATACCAGGTAGCTGCTAGTGTAATGGAGAGATGTCACTTACCAATCATAGTGTTGGACCATATTCTATCTTATACAACGAACAAATGCCATATATTATACCAGGTAGCCACTAGTGTAATGGAGAGATATCACTTACCCCCTTCTTAGTAACATAGACAAGCCACAATCCATCAAGGATAAGAATGAAGAGGTTGGGGAAGTCATCAACCAAAGACATGTTTTAGTGGGAGTAACAAATGAAATGACCAATGCAGCTCTCATGGAACATGTATCAACTCCAAGCAGAGATATCAACTTACTAAAGACTTCCATTTTTTCTCTTAAATATGAACTTGGTATTATTGCTACTGAAATGTTGACTCATGTGATCACTCGAGAATCTATTAAACACCCTTGAATTGACTCAATATTAGTTTAATATGAATTGAGGATAACTAACATACATGAGCACTAGGGACCCAACCCCCTACATAACTTGTCTTTTCACATTAAGTGTAAAGTCCCCGACCCTTATGACAAGGATAAATGTTACAAACTTTGGTTTAAGAACAATGAAATAAGATCAAGACAACTAACCATTAAATGTTTAATTAAAGTTATAACATTAATAAGCATTACTAAGGTTGTGTTACTTAATTAAATAATTTGTCGCCCATGGTTAAATAATCTCAACACTCAATAAACTCTATCAATATTAAATTCAAGTTCATAATCGCATTCAGTGCATGGATAATGAATCTATTATCATAGTGTGATTAAGGTCCTACATTAAATTCTTATACTTCGTAAATATTATTGAAAACATAGTTTACAATTGTCAAGTATTGTGTTGTTAATTGTTTGCATATTTAATTAGTTTGTGGTATTGTTTGGTGTGTGGTTTAAGTGAAGATAAAAACTAAGGAAAACACACATTAAGAAACATATGTAGGATGTAACCTACAACCACACCACAACTTAAGCAAAACAAAAGGCATCGGGTGTAATTACAACCCACAAAATCACCTCCCAATGGTTGTGCCCTACAACCATTTTTCACTAATATATTTTAGATTGCATGGAGCCTCCCTCCAACCATCAATCAATATTGCATTCAGATTACATTATTAAAACTCATATTTTCAAATAGGAGTAGGTCCATGCATATAACATTTCCAATCTAACAACTAGTATGCTCAACTTGGCACTGGGAAAACTATTGGACCAAAACAGGCATATCTTGGTCATCTGGAAAGATTTTTCGATGAAATGAAAGGCGTTCCTTATTAGAAACGTTTAATTCAGACACAATGGAACATGCCACAAAACACAAAAATTAACATAAATTGGTGAACCATAACATATGGTTTCTCCCCTCCTAGTACCGTAGAGTCATAGTTATATTTTTTGAAGAAGAGAAAGAATATCAGAATGAATATCATTTTGGATTTGAATCCTATAGAGTCCATTATTCCTATAACCAGATTCTGACATATAACAATCAAGCATATAGATAATTCAATTCATCCACCTTTGCACATAACGATCATAATAATATGTTAACACATAAATAATATCATATGAGAAATACTTATCTCAAGATATGGGCAATTGGATATAGCAGGACAACTTTCCTCCCAACCGTAGACACCATCAATCCTTCCTCACTTGAATAGGACACCAACGAGATGATACCATGGATCCATAGGTAGATGAACGATTAGTCTAGCAACTCTCAGAACTACTACATTCGAGAACCACAATGCTTCCCACTACTACTTTCTTGTCTGTCTCCACCACCTATGGGATATCACCTAGCTCGTCATTCCCATTTCCTGGCTTCCTATGTGAGAAACTGAACTAGTAGAGTGATAGAATGGAAACAAAGGAAAAACACTAGACTAACTCTAAGTCTCAATAAACTCCCAATACTACCAACATTTCCAACATGGATATATAGCACAAGTCACATGGTCCAAAGCTCAAGATTATCTACAACAAAGATAGGGAATATGAATTTATAGTACAAGGAGGCCAACTCTAACCCAAGGGGATCAACTTGAACTAGAGAGAGGTAAGGTTTAAGCTTCATAATGGAGACTTAACTTGAATTACTGTAGTGGTGTCTTAGTTAGGATATTCCCTTTCCTGGATTAGAACCATGAGGAGGTGTTACCAAAACCCAAGGAGTGGAGCCATGAAGAGCACATGGAGGCACACTAATGTATAATTGGGGTTAGAAAACATAAAGGAGGGAGAATTAGGTGAGATCAGGCATCCAATAGGATCATAAATAACATGGAAGCACAAAAATAGGATCATCAATGCATATTGTAAGAGTGGAAGCTAGAATATAGCTTACAACCCCTACAAACTAGGAAAAGGGCTCATAAATGACCAAATAAACATAAATGTGATGGAATATCTTCCCAAGGATGGAGCCCTAGGAAATAGTGGCCCACTAAGGTGTGCAAAATATGCAATATTAACTCCATAGTCCATAAATAAGAGCATAGGGTCCGTTGTACAAGGTTTGGGTGACCAACATTATTAATGTCACCAAGGTGTAAATATCAACTAGGATGGACAAAGTTAAGCTAACAACAAGTTACAATGTTCTAGGGATGTCCCCTTTCCTCCTCACTTTGTGGAATCCATGTTCCCCCATGCTCTTTTAGTTTCTTTTGATGAGCAAGTTGTTTTTTTTAATCAATAGTAACAACTTTCAAAGATAACAAAGATGCTAGTAATAACATTAACATTAATAACAGTGCCAAAGTCCAAAGTCACGTTATCAAACAATAATGATAATTCCTTAGTCACAATAATCCTGCAAAGGAGCATTATTCCATGATCATATAAAATATCATAAGTCCATAACGAAAAAGAACATAATTCACATGAAATATCATAAGTCTAGGGCTTAACATTTGGGGTATTACATCACCCTCCCCTTTAAACAATGAATCGTCCTGGATGCATATTACATACATGTCGTAAAATTTCAAAATAGATGAGGGTATGCTTCCCTCATGGAATCCTCCAGCTCCTGAGTCGCATCCTCAAGACTGTAATGGGTCCATTGGACCTTTACCTGCTTGATTTCTTGATTTCGAAGAAGTTTGACCTTGCTGCCTAAA
>LPNX010435826.1:56963-72065 GCA_001517045.1 Pseudotsuga menziesii | reverse complement strand
CACATTATGTACTCTAATGAAAGTTGGAAGAGGCAACTCATAAGAAACATGTCCTATTTTAGTTAAGACCTCAAAAGGTTTGCAGTATCCGGAAGCTATCTACGAGCAATTTCCCAAGTTTAAGGAACTCTTCTTGGGTATAAATTTCAAAAACACATGATCTCCAACTTGAAACTGTCTGGCAATCCTATTTTGATCTATGTAGATTTTCTGCTTGTCTTGAGCTACCTTTAGATTCTGCTTTATCTTAACCATTTGATCCTCCATATCCTTTAATAATTTTAATCCAACAATGACTCTATTTGTTTGATTATCCCAACTGATGGGAGTATATTGCACTTCCTTCCATACATGGAATCGAAGGGACTCATCTTGAAAGATGAATGATATCCATTATTATAAGCAAATTCCACCAAGTGTAAGTAGTCTTCCCACTTAGATGTTTGATCCATCACATACATCCGTATCATATCTTTAATTGATTGGTTAACTCTTTGTATGTAAATATGTGTGAAGGTGGTATGTTGTACTCATGTTTATACTTGTTCCAAAACCCTCAAACAATCCTTTGCAAAAGTTAGAAGTAAATTTTGAATCTATGTATGATACTATAGCCTTCATAATACCATGTAATATGGCTACTTCTTTCATGTAAATATCTGCAATTTTAGTTGCTTTGTGAGTTGTCTTTACTGGAATGAAGTGTGTTGTCTTAGTAAACTTATCTACCACAACCAAGATAGCATCATTTTGCAGTATTATCTTAGGTGACTTGGTGATGAAATCCATCGTCACAACACCCCATTTCCATTCTGGTATTGGCAAGGGCTACAACAATCTTGCTAGATGTTGATGCTCAACTTTAACTTTTTGATATTCCATGCACCTAGCTATGTATTATGCGACATCATTCTTCATCCCTGGCCAATGGTATTATTTCCTTACTGCTACTATTGTTTTCTGATAACCTGAATGTCTAGCATAAGGATCATAATGCATTTCCTTCATAACCATCTTCCTTATATATCCAACATCAGGCACATAAATTCTATCTCTATGCGTAAGGATCCCATTTTCTTTAAACTTATACTTATCAAAATTTCGTGGAATTTTCCATTGTTGCAATTCTTCTTTCACCCGTTGATAAAGTTCATCTATAACGTTGGCTTCAATTATCTTATCCTTTAAATCCGATGTGTCGTTGCTGATAGTTGCTACATGCAACACATGTATCTTCCTACTAAGTGCATCTACTACTTTATTTTCCTTACCTTTGATATGTTAGATGTCAAAGTCATATTCACATAATAAATCCATGCACCTCCTCTGTCTTGCATTCAAATTAGGATTCTCAAACAAGCATTTTAACACATCATGACCAGTTCTCAACTCAAACTTTTTACCCATTAGATAATGTATCCATGTCTTCAAAGAATGGATGATAGTTGCAAGCTCTAAGTCATGGTTGACATAGTTTTGCTCATGCTCCTTCAACTTTCTAGATTCATAACTGATCACATGTCCATCCTACATCAATACTCCACCAATGCCTTGTTTATATGCATCCGTGCACACAACAAAGTTTCCTTCAGGATCTATAATATTTAGAAAAGGTGCACTAGTAATCATTTCCTTAAGCCTTTGAAAACTATATTCACACTTAGGAGTCCAGTCTAAATTTACACCCTTCTTCTACAAAGATGTGATAGGATGTACTAACTTCGAGAATCCTTTGATGAACCTTTAGTAGTACCCAACTAATCCCATGAAAGATCTTAGTTTTGATACATTCTTAGGTGTTGGTCATTCCATAATGGATCTTATCTTTTCAGGATCTATTGAAACACCTTCTTTAGATATGATATGCCATAGGTATTGGATTCTTCCTTGATATAAAGAACACTTGCTTAATTTGGCATACAATTGATGTTCTCTAAGCACTTGCATTACTAACCTTAGATGTTCTTCATGTTCTTCTTATGTCTTGGAATAGACAAGGATGTCATCCAATAATACAATCACAAACTTATCTAAGTATTTTCTAAAGAATTTATTCATTAAACATGTGAATATTGTTGGTGCATTTGTTAAACCAAAAGGTACCATTGTGAACTCATAATGTTCATACCTTGTTCTGAATGTTGTCTTACTGATATCTTCATTCTTAATTCTAATTTGGTGGTATCCCGACCTCAAATCTGTGTTTGAAAATACCTTGGATACTCTCAACTGATTAAACATGTCATCAATTCTTGGTAAGGCATACTTGTTGTTAATCGTTGCTTTGTTCAACTACCTATAATCTATGTAGAGTCTTAGAGTTCCATCCTTCTTCTTCACAAATAACACAGTGGCTCCCCAAGGTGAAAAACTGGGTCTTATTTAACCTTTCTTTAGTAGATCCTCAAACTTTATCCGTATTCCTTTAACTCTGGAGTGCTCATTCTATAAGGTGCTTTAAATGAAGGTATCGTTCCTAGCACTAAGTCGATAGAAAAATCAATGCTCCTCTTAGGAGGCATTCCTAGGGGTTCTTGAAATATATCTGCAAACTCTTGTAGTATTGGGTAATCCTGGAGTTTTGGGTCTTTTCCTTCCTTTTACTCTTCCATATGAATTTCATATAGTTGGAACCCCTTTCTGACACATTTGTTCAATTGTAGAGCTAGGATCTGACTTAGGGTTATGGGTCTAGGAATACCTTCGACTATCACTCAATTTCCTTCTTCATCCAAACAAGCATAAGTTTTGTTATGGAAATATAGTATGGATTGGTGTGCATCCAACCAATCCATGCCAATCAATACATCATATTACCCCAAGGGTATGATGTTTAAGTATGCAAAGGTTTTTACTCCATTCATTTCTAAAGGACTCATCTTTACAAATTCGATGATTTTCCTCTTGGCTCCTATAGCTAACTGTACTAGACTTGCTATTTCAAGTTTACTTTTCTTCAAATGAGATTTCTTAACTAGATTAGGTGCAATGTAACTATTTCAAAACTCCATAATCAATCAAAATAACTATGTTTTATTAGCAATATTACTTGCTAGCTCAATAATTTGGGATTGGTGGCCAGCTTGCCTCCCATCCAAGGCTACATGGATCCTCTGAACACTTCCACCTACATCTCCAACAATTGAATCCTCTTGAATGTTGTGAAGGTTATTCTTCTTATGTGGGCACTAACTAGAAAAGTGGTTTTCCTTGCATATCCAACATTCCATACATGGTATTTTCCCCAAAGGATCTTCCCTTGGTTTCCCTTGTTGATAAGAATTACCATTTATGAAAGTTGAAGGTTGGAAACATTTATTTCTCTGCTCCTGTTTGTTCTTCTTCATGTCCTTCCAGTTCTTTTGATATGGGGCCTTTCTCTTATTATGTTCATATAAGTGTTTTTCCTTTTGGATGGAATCCTTAAGGTTCCTTGGTCTATCACAATGGATTTTATCTCTATAATATTTAGCAATACTACTTAGGAGCCTTTGATACTTTACATTCTCATCTTTTATGACGTCCACATACTTCAAAAGTTCCAAAAACATCTTCTCATAGGCATCCATAGGCATGCTTCCCAACTTAATCTCAAAGAACTCTTCCATGTTTTTGTCATAGTAATGATAAGATGGGAATTTCTTCTAGAAGTACTTCTTAAATTTCTTCCAAGAGATTATGTCTTCGATGTCTTTTAGCTTAACGAGCTGATCCCACCAAATAGATGCCTTTCCTTGCAAACGGTATATGGCTACCTGTGCTTCCATATTAGGTGTGTATTGGTGCAACTAGAAGAAATTCCTAAGTCCCAACAACCATGCTTCAACATCTCTCCTTACTTTACTTCTCCATTAAAAGTTGGGAGATTTATTCTTCTAAGCTCTCCTAATAGTTCATCTCGAGTAGACCTACTATTCTTGTATCTCACTGGAGATATTTCAGGACTACTCTTTGTACTGCCTGATGCATACCCCTTGTTTATCTCTAAGTGATAAGTTCTCCTTAAAGATGATCTATACCTCAGATAACCTCTTTCATTACTCTTTTCAATGGATCTTTGGATGATCTTCAGTGATTTTAAATCATTCATAATCTGCTCTTGAATATGAATTATCCTTTCATTATCCTCTTTACACTTCCTCGCCGAATCCTCCAAACTTAACGGTTCACTTCTCTTTTTATGTATAATTGACCTTCTTCCTGTTGGGTATATGTTATATTCTTTGCATGTGCGTATGAAGGGGAGGTGCGCATGTCAACGCTGCAGCTCGGTGATCCCAAAGGCACCTTCGATGGAAACAAGCCGTAGGCCCTGTTTCCGATCGAGCGCAGCGAGCAAATTTTTTTGGCTATTTATAGATTTTATGGCTATTTATAGCTGTTTGTGGCTATTTTTAGAATTTGTCTAAAAATATGTAACTTAATCCCGGTTAAGGGATTGGAGTCTTTTTCTAATCCAGGTTAACGGATTAGGGTATTTGGATGTTGTGGAATACCTATATTTTGTATTGTGAGGATTTCATAATGTAATGAAGAGAAGATAGGAGGTGTGGCTCCAAGGTTTTTTGGTTTTCCTGGTTAAGGGTTTCCAGGGTAAATCTCCGTGTTTATGTGTGAATGATGTGTTGTGATCTCTATTTTTCTTAAAAGAATTTGTATGCTTTGCTTCTCTGCACAGGTTTAAAACTTACACTTCCCTCAACAAACTCCTATTCAATACTATATGGTCTTCTCCCTTCCTCAAAATCCATCTCCATGTAATGTCCCCATCCAAATAATTTTTCATGGAGGAAAAATTCTACTAACCTACTAATTCTCTAGGTTGGGGTGGAAGCAGTAATACTTGGAATAAGGGAGATACAAGACCCTAACTTGACATTAGAATTAAAAATTCGCATTAATTGTGTCAAAAAATGGTAATAAGAGAAAATAAGGTGGCACTTGGTCATGTGTGTGCATAAGAGGGTGTGGGGCCCACATGTGGCAAGATTCCCCACCACACTTGGCATCATTATCTCACCAATTCGAGTCCATGGTGGAGGAAAACATACTTTGGGAATATGAAGAGGCAATATTCATGTTAATAATCTAGAGAGGTCGAATTGGAGTGGAAGATTAACTCCCAAGGAAGAGGAAGAGGCACTGTGACACTTGTAGCTAGATTCCATGGCATATATGACAACAATGATAAAGGAATCTATGAAAAATATGACAAATTTAGTGCTGATTGCAGACCTATGACACATATGAAATATCAGGGATAAAAATAGCCATCACTAGGGTTCATATAGGGAGTTATGGTAAGTGAATATTCCCAATTCGAATTGCGGAAAGAAGAGTGCAAGAATGAGGAGGACAAGTGTCTCATGAAGGAATCAATCACTAACTTGAGTTGGTATTGTAAAGGAAAGCTTCCTATGGCTAGGGTTTAAGAGGCCATCAATGTACTGGGGTTGAAAGAGAGATGCATATAGATCTGCATGTATATATAAGCAAGTTCAGAGATTAGAATGGTTCATACCTTAGCCAAACGAAGGTTGATCCAAGTAGCCCTTCAATCCTCTTCTTGATCCTCTTGCTCCTCTTGCTCATAGAGACCTGTAAAATTAATTCTACCTTCCTCAAACCATTATGACCACATATAAAGCAATGATAATCAAATAAACATGAAATAACGATCCGACTAACATCATCATATGATCATAAACAAAGATTCAATTACACATTGAACAATGATTTGGGAAGAAGAAGGACATCACATCTTTATTAATATTGAAAACAAGTACAAATATACCTTCTCTTCAAGTTTGGTACCTCACGAAGCCTTGATCTGGTTCTGCTACTTCTCTTCTCCAAGGAACTCAGCCTCCAAGCTCTGCAACGCAAGGAGATAGCTTTTAGGGCAAAGGTGTGGGCAAAGAGAGTCCCAATTCCTTCAGCATAAAAATGCAAAGATTCAAGTCTTCTCTCATGGATCTCCTTACCTCTATTTATATGCTTTATGAAGAGATAGGGTCGAAGACAAAGTAGTTACAACTGAAGGAGACAGTTGCATAACCAACCAAACTACCCAAATTTTGAAAAACATATTTTTTTGACATTTTTAGGAGGAATACGCGGGTTGCAGAGACATCGGTTGTGTATGCAGTAGGTATACGTGGGTTGCAATGCACAAAGTCATGTATTTAGGGCATACACGAGTATTATATATATCAAGTCGCGTACCATACGTGGGTTTCCTTAAGGCAACTCAAGTATACATAAAAAAATCTCATTTTCAGGGTACTTATGGGCATTTTTAGACTTTGGTGTCTTCTAGAAAGCTTTAGCTAACTTAGATACCTTTCCAACATTGTAGAGATAACGTCAAATGGAGTTACAAAACTAAAGATACGGGTACTCAAAGTTAGGTGTTTTTTAAATGACTTTCATGAAGTATCGTCGTGGAAGTGTCGACATGCAACGAAATCATGGGAAAGTGGTCACAAGCAGAGATGTGTCATTTTGAGCTATAATAGATGCCCCCTAATGTATGAGGTTAGAGGGGAATACGATAGCTGAAATACATTATAAAGGAAACAGTTGAGTATGGAGAGAGAAAAGAATCCAAGATCAAAAGGCTCGAACACAGGTACTTGAAAGAGAGATAAATGTCAGACAAAAACTGATCTCTGGGACATACAAGTCCATATACAAATCATTGCCATAAATATACAGGTGGAGCCAACATATGTATAACTAATGAAACTATGATGGTCGCTCAATATGAAAAAAGGCACCATATCAAATCTAAAGGAGTCATTGCCACAAATGAACAAGGTGAATCCATGCTCAACAATCGATCATAGACACAAGAATACAAGGTGGATCTATGTCTCGAAAAAATTTCATATAAAATGTAACAAGGTCTTGTGCAGCTTGGGTAATAGCAAAATGACTATGCTATTGTCGGCCTAAGGTCTTCAATCCAAAAATCCCAAAAGGTACGAATCCTAACCATGTGAATAAAGGAGTTGAAGTCGAACATGGAGGAAACCATTTGATTATCGGTCAATAATGAGAACCGTTAATAAACGCAAGGGAAACCACCATTAATGAAAATGGTCCTCAAGGTACCTAGTACATTCTAACAAGTGTGAATACAAGAACTTGAAGTTGAACACTTGAAGAATCCATCAAGTAGGAGACATTAAGGTATTCCCACTACCCAATAGTGAGGGAAATTACCACTGATGAATACAATCCCCAAGGTACTGTCATAAAACTCTAAATCTCATTCCTAGAGCAAGAGGTGTTGCAGTCGATAGGGATAGATTCGTTGGAAGGAAGGAATTAAGGCATCCTTCATCATCCAACATGAGGTAAGTCAAAGACTAATTAGATCTAGATTGGTGCATAATTTCATGACAAGGACCGTCGAAGACATGATGTAATGAACTGATACTAGGGAATGGCCGACACAAAAGGTCAAGGCAACTACAGAATGGTCGGCAAAGGTTTAATAATGGAACAATGAGCATGACACAAAAGTGACTTAGGTAGCTTTTGACACAAAAGGGACCAACAACACAAATCTGCAATGTAGGAGACATTGACAGATTCCCCATATAATTGGAAAAGAGACCAACTGGAGGAGTAAGAAACTCTGAATCAGGATAAGATAAAAAAATTAGGACCCAACTGTTGATAGACTCAAAACTGGTGCTTTTTTCAAGGAAACAAGACTTGCTGACATGATATAAAATACATGTGAATGAACTTCCCTTCCCCTCTTTCTTGTAAAGGTTTAACGAGTCCAAGAAAGCAAACTCAGGACCTTCTTCATTTTTGGAAAGCTCGAAGAAGAGACAGAATAATACTTGATAAAGCACTGATTCGTGGATTTTATGAGCCCGAACTAGTACATGCTCGACGGCGTTTTCATAGTTTAGAGAGTCTGAAAACTCCAAAGAAGACTCCAGGCGCGAAACTTTTTCGTCCAATTTAGTCTCCTAAGGCCGGAAAAGTATAAAACAAACCACAGAAGAACTCTCTTAGCTTTCGAAGAAGTAAGGCACACCTTTTTCATACTTAGTTAGGAAGGTCCGAAAAAGGTTAAATTACCACCTACCCAATGCTCCTTCAAAAGTAGCATATAGCCTAAGTTTTACGAGTGTGAAGGAAGGCAAGATCACTTAGAAAGATCCATTTGATTATGAGAAATGGGGCTTACAATAATAAACTTAATTCTTTTTCTTTAGGGTTTAACGAGCATGACAAAGACATAAAGTACACTTAGAATCTTTTTCATGTTTAGGTCCAGAGCACGAAAAAGAGAAAACTAAGCTCATACCGAGGGTTTCTTTTCTATAAGTTTAGTCCCTTAGGTCCGGAAAAGTGATAAACCTATGCCTAAGAATACTCTTCTCAATTCCGAAGAAAAGAGAGTGTTTCTTTCTTGTATTATTCCACATGGTCCAAGAAAGCGATAACCTACCACCAATGTGGATGTCCATTCACATATTCTTAACGATCCTAAATGGATGAGTTTACTCGGTAGTCAAGTCTATTTTGAGGATTCAGACTTGGGCCTAAAGAAACTCAATATATTTCCTGTGAAGTTTTAACGATTCTGGAAAAGTCAAATTGTGTCCTCCTTACTGTTTTTAACGAGCTCGAAGGAGAGCAAAAAGAATGCTATAAATGCGAGGAGACGAGTGTCATAGGTAGGAGAAACTAGTTCCAGGCACAAGGAACAAACCTATGCATAATGCAAGGAAAGCGAGTAAGGTAAATACACTCGGGGAACGTCTCCTCAAGGTAAAATGTGTTAAGTAGCAAAGGCAAAATGATAAAAGGCTTAGCGCCGATGAGAACAAAGATGAGGGATTATACAACGAGCTAAAACCGTGGAAGGCGACATAAAGCTCATAAGTACGAGCAGGGAACATGCAAATGCATTTACAGTTTGAACAATAAGACAAGGCCAGTAAACAGTTGTGAATCCAACTAAGAATCCTGTATCCAAGAAACAACAACATCAGGATCATATTCAGAAGAAAATTTTTGATACAGGTCACTTTGGTAGAAACACATGTGACTTTGCTATCTTCTACAAAAGGTAAAGTCAAGGCATAATCAATTTAAGAGGCTTCTATAGCACCAATGCTCGAGGGTTTATAATCAGTAATATCAACCTCAGAAGGAGAGAAAAAATCAACAAGGGAAATAGAGTTTGCAGGAACAAACTTAGTATCACGGGAGTTGAAAAATTCATAAGAAAAATCAAGCTCATCGGGATCATTGACTTACTATTCAAAGTAAGAGTCAAAAGACTCAACAAGACCAACATAAGAAGAAAGGTCAGGTTTACTAGGAAAATCAGGGTTATACTTAGTCACAACTGAACCAACATCCAATAGAAGATCATACTGTATCAAAGAATCTAGGAAGACTTCATCCGAAGGAAGGAGATCATCCGAGATAGGACACATGTCTAAACTTTCAAATGGATCAACAAAGTGGAGAGCATGCTCCATAGTCTGTATAGGACAACTCACCTTGTCAACTGTTGGGACCAAGTCTTGAGAAGGTAAGCATGAAAACAGAGGCTGCTTCTCAATAATAATTGAACGCAAAGGACATGAGGCCACATAGCTCACCTGTGGCGGGGTAGTGTCTATAGAAACACTGGGAATCAATAAAGGAAAGACTCGGTCTCCAGTTGGGTCAGGAGATGGATCAAGAAAATACAACTGATCGATAGTGACAATTTCTTCACCATGATTAAATTACATCACATGAAATAATGTTGACACCACAGCTTGCATGGCATAGACATAATCACATCCAAGGAGCATATTGAAGTCCAAGAGCTCTTCTATCACCATGAAGTCAACTAAGATGGTCCTCCCACCCAAATTAACAGGTGTTTGAGCAAGAGTTCCCAAGGCTAGAATAGTTCTTCTATCAAACGCCAGTAACCGACTAGCAACCGACACAAGGCTGGGAGATCCCATGCCTCGCCAAGCACAAGAAGACAAGATACTAACTGAGGCTCCTTCATCAACAATACAACGAGCAATCGTGTATGGTTCAACTTTGACCTTTATTTGGAAAGGTGCATTAGAAGGAAGGTGCGACTCAACTAGGCTATCCCAAATAAAGGAAGAAATCTGAGAGCTTGGTGGGGGTTGATCCGAAGCGAGTTCAGTGCCCCCTTGTTTAGTAAGTTCTGAACTGGCAGTGAAGAAAATGTGACTAGTAGACACTTCACTCTCCAAACGAAGAGTGGGATTGATCGATACTGAAATCGATTCAATCGCTTCATGAAAGTCACTCTCCGAAGCAAGAGTGGGATTGACCAAAGGTGACATTGGTTCAATCACATAAGGATCACTCTCTAAAAGAAGAGTGAGATCAACCAAATCTGAGATTGGTTCGACCACTTGATCAACCAAAGGTTGAGTAGGTTTCTGAGAAATTATAGGTTGTTTAGGAGAAGGAAATTCTTGAGTCTCGGACCACACTCTTCACACCTCTGTGATAGTAGGGCACTGGTGAGTAAGGTGATCTCCCTCACATAGCTTACAAGGGAACTTAAGTTTTCACTTCAAACGACCAGTTTTATCAATGGTGTCAACATGAATAGCATCGACTGACTGTTTTCTCTCAACATGACCTACAGAGGCTGAGATTTTGCCCCCAACATGACCACCAGAGGTCGGGTGACTGGGTCCAACCTAACTAAGAGAGGTTGGTTGTTGAAAATATTCAAGATGTTCAAAAACGGGATGACCATGAAACCAAACTCTTTGCACCTCCGCAATGGAAGGGCATTTATAAGTAAGGTGGTCTCCCTCACAAAGCTTACAAGGAAACTTGGGCTTGTGTTTTGAATGGGTAGTCTTTTCAATAGTGTCAACATGACTCGCAGTGGCTGACGAATTTTCTTCAGCATGAACCCTAGAGGATGAGAGGCTGCCCCTAGCATGACTTGCAGAGGCTGAAAGACTAGGTACAACATGACCTGCAGAGGTTGGATGAGCACCACCAGAATGAACAACAGAGGCTGAATGGTTAGGATCAACATGCTTTGCAGCAATTGAGAGTGTGCCCCCAACATGAACTTCAGAGGCTGGTGGGATGGATCCAACATGAATTGTAGAGGTTGGATGGGGAGGTTCAACTTGAATATCAAAGGTTGAATGGGTTCTCTCAGCATGAACTACAGAGGCTGAGTGACTGGATCCAACATGACCTAGAATGGTTGGAAGGATCCCACCAACATGATAAACAGAGGCTGGATGGTGAATATCAACTTGAATTACAAAGGTTGAGTGGTTAGATCCAACATGACCTGCAGAGGTTGGATAGGTGCCCCCAGCATGAACTGCAGAGGCCGGGTGGTGAGTTTCAACTTGACTTGTAGAGGTTGAACGGGTTCCCCATTTCTTATGTGCCTTCTTCCTATTCCTCTTTCTTTTACTCCTTTTAGACTGTCGGTTACTAGTATAAGTACTTTCACCACATGAGGTAGAAGGAGTAGGACAATCAACTACAGGTGAAGGGGAAGGATTGTTTTGATGCCCATGATATAAGGAACTTACTTGCAAAGCATCGGGGGCATTCAGGACAGTTGGAGTAGAAAAAAACCACACCGGTAGCCCTAGGGTGAATCCAGGAAGATTCAAGGTGGCCATCAAAGTAACACCAACATTCCCTATGAGAGGAATAGTACAAGGAGTTCCCAACATGGGGATCTATTGGTTGGTGTTCAAAGAGTTGTTAGCCATAGTTTCAAACAATAAGACAAAGTCTAAGGTCAGCAGGTAACCAACAATACAAAGCATACACCTGAAGGCAAACTGAGTACAAACAAACCACATAGCATTCACTAAAAAATTCCTAAAGCCAAACAGACAAACATGTATAAGATACGCTTTCCAAAATAAAGCTGAGAGACAGTTACTTTGCGTCCATGTAGATGTTCTTAGGCACAAGTAGAGGAATCACCCACCACCCTCCCACACCTTCTACCGAGGTTACCTTCCAAGCCTATCCTAGGTCAACCAGAAATATCCTTCCGGTGTACCTATGTATGAACCCTAGATGTCAAAGAGACTAAAGGCTACCTTAACTATATTGACAGTCTGGGGGGACAATCGCAAACCTGGTTCATATGCAGGACAGGGTTTCTCTATCTTTTGCATTGGTGGCAAGAAGGACCTGAAACCAATGCAAAAGACTGAAATAAAGACAGAGAAACCCCAAACAGACAAGGCTCTCCCCAGTGGAGTCACCAGTTCTGTTGTAAAGGAAAGTTTCCTATCGCTAGGGTTTAAGAGGCCATCAACGTACTGGGGTTGAAAGAGAGATGCATATAGATCTGCAAGTATATATAAGCAAGTTTAGAGATTAGAATGGTTCATACCTTAGCCAAACGAAGGTTGATCCAAGCAGCCCTTTAATCCTCTTCTTGCTCCTCTTGCTCCTCTTGCTCCAAGAGACTTGCAAAATGAATTCTACCTTCCTCAAACCATTATGACCACATATAAAGCAATGATAATCAAATAAACATGAAATAATGATCCGACTAACATCATCATATGATCATAAACAAAGATTCAATTACAAATTGAACAATGATTTGGGAAGAATAAGGACATCACATCTTTATTAATATTGGAAACAAGTACAAATACACCTTCTCTTCAAGTTTGGCACCTCATGAAACCTTGATCTAGTTATGTTGCTTCTCTTCTCCAAGGAACTCATCCTCCAAGCTCTGCAACACAAGGAGATAGCTTCTAGGGCAAAGGTGTGGGCAAAGAGAGTCCCAATTCCTTCAGCATAACAATGCAAAGATTCAAGTCTTCTCTCATGGACCTCCCTACCTCTATTTATATGCTTTATGAAGAGATAGGGTCGAAGAAAAAGTAGTTACAATTGAAGGAGTTAACCAACCAAACTACCCAAATTTCAAAAAAGTATTTTTTTTGACATTTTTAGGAGGAATACACGGGTTGCAGAGACATCAGTTGCGTATGTAGTAGGTATACGCGGGTTGAAATGCACAAAGTCGCATATTTAGGCCATACATGAGTATTATATATAGCAAGTCGCGTACCATATGCGGGTTTCCTTAAGGCAACTCGCGTATATATCAAAGAATCTCATTTTTTGGGTACTTATGGGAATTTTCATACTTTGGTGTCTTCTAGAAAGTTTTATCTAACTCAGATACCTTTCCAACGGTGTAGAGATGAGGTCAAACGAAGTTACAAAACTCAATATATGGTTCCTCAAAGTTAGGTGTTTTTTCAGTGACTTTCATGAAGTATTGCCATGGAAGTGTCGACATGCAACGAAATCATGGGAAAGTGGTCACAGGAAGAGATGTGTCATTTTGAGCTATAACAGTTGGGCGAGTGTCTTGGTGGGAAATTTGACCTCATGAGTCCACATGAAGTTAATACAATAATTTAATGAGCAAGGAGATTATATTTTGAACATTTTTTAATTGGCCTTTGACATTTTGGAGAGCTTTTACTTGTCCATTGCATGGTGGGTGTTTACTCTCCCTACTTGAACCAATTTAAATGCAGTTGGATTCCTTTTTGACTTGGTTGATGGATATCCCATTCTTACATTTAAATGTATATTATTGAACGTGTTTAGTTTCAGGTTTAAGGTCCATACATCTCGAGTTCTCATATATCTCCATCTTCTCTCATTCTTTCTTCTCCATTCGCCCACACTCTCATGTTGGAGTGGTGCTTGCTCTTTGATGGGTCCATTTGATGCCCATTATTTGGTATATGATGTATGGTTATTTAATTTCATTTTTATATTCTCTGTATCTATACATCCAAGAAAATCATACGTGAAAAGTGTTGGAATATATTAAACCCACTCACAACTTAGGATAAAATAATTAATCATTATTTGATTAATTATTCACCCACTAGCTTAATTAGTTGGCAACCACTTGCACCTTAAAGTCAATGCATGCCATCTATATCCTAGGAATGATTTATTTCTGATTCTGGGTTCATCTAGAATTAGTATACAGGACCTTATAGTAGATTCCATTTTTTTCTGCTTTTTCTGCTTTTTCCTGCTTTTCTATGGATAAGATAAAAGCTAGTCACCTAGGAAACTGGGAGATTTTGTTTCCAACCCATCCTCCATTAGTTTTTCTCCATTTTCTAGGATTAGCATGTCATTTACATCTCCTTGACAACTCACTCATGCTTTTTCCAACTCATGAGGTCCTTGATAGATTTAGCAAGTGCTTTATCCACCTATGGGGGTTTGCTATATTTTGGTAAGTCGGCCTTTTTGAGCTTTATGAGTTGTTTCCATACAATTCTACTTTCCTATGAGGGAAGCACTATTTATGTACACTATTATTCATAATTATTCAATGGAAGGATACACACCAATATTCATCTCTTCATTCATGTGATTTAGTCTCTTTTCTTCTCTCTTATTTTCCTGTGTATGCTTGTGAGAATTCTTAGTAGCAAGATCTATTTCCTGTGCTTATTCTTAGCATCATTGCACATAGCATTGATCTATTATTTCTACATGGTATCAGAGCTACAAGGTTGATCAAGTTCTATAGATTTGAGGAGCGCATCCAGTCTCCTATCCCTCTCCGAAGAAGAGCTTCAAGATTTTCTCCTAGTTTGTTTTGCAGGTTGTAGAGATTTTATTCTTGAGCACATCAATTGAGCAATATGGATTCTTCATCAGCTATAATTCTTACTTCCTTCAACTACCACGAATGGAAAGAAAAAATCTCCATTCTATTGCGCAGTAGAGGATTATATAGAGTTACACTAGCTTTGGAGAATGAGCCCAATGCTGTGATTGAGAAAGCTAAGTGGCATAATAGGTTGGATGAAGCCTATGGATTGCTTTGCCTCTCTATTTATCCTGATATAATCTTTCATCTAGATGGTTTGACCACTCCAAACCAAGTATGGACTCAATTGGAGTCTCTCTTTGGAGTTCAAGATGAGCTAAGAGTGCATCAATTGGAGATTGAGTTATGCTCACTGAGTCCAAGCAATTTTGAATCTCTTGAGGGTTTCTTCACCAAGTTCAAGTCACTTG
>LPNX010435826.1:44622-56639 GCA_001517045.1 Pseudotsuga menziesii | reverse complement strand
AAGTGTTTCAAGAAGAATATGGACATCATGTCTCAGCTTCTTGAGAAGCACAAGATCGAAGTTCCAGATGAACTAGAGAAGCCTGCTGATTCCTCAGAACATTGTCATACTGCGCAGTTCCAAGGTGATATAACTTATGATTTGAGTGCCAGAGTTCTCTACTTTTCTCATGTCTCTGATATATATTTATCCTCTGATATATCAGAATCATAAATATCAGAACCTTTCTTTGATGATCCTCCTCTCAGTCTACTAGATTCATCTCCCAAAAATTGTGATTTTTCACTAGATATTGACTTACCTTTGAGCAGCTCTTCCTCACAAGCTTGTATATCTGATTTAGAATATTGTTTGCAGGCTGATATGAATGTCATGACACATATAATACCACCATCCATAACATCTACCATACCTTTGAATAATCTAAAGACTATACAAATCCCAAGATCACTAGTTGATTCCTCATTGGTCTCTTATGCAGTGATATTTATCTTATATGGTTTGAAGTCTTTCCTATCTTTCATTGGTTGGTTATCCATGTCCTTAGTCATATTTGGACTAATATTAAACATGTTTGGATCTGTTCTAAACACTTATGGTTCAGATCTTATGCCCATCCATCATTCAGATTTTTACACCTATGAGTTTTCCCTAGTTGTTCATAATTTTCCTAGTCTAGCCCTATATCCTCATGGAGCCACTGAAGCCTTTGTATTTGCTGTTCCATATGCTAATGTTTCTGATATATCAGTGTTTTATCAGCCTCATATTAGATCTATACAGGTGCTACAACAGATTGGAAGATTTACATGTGATTCACATCACAATTTTGCAGCTATTCAGGGAATTGGGTGTGAAATAAATTGCCTTATTTTTTGTACTCTTTGGGAAGGAGTATGCATAGATCTCTTTTCCATTTCAGATTATGTTTGTGGATCAGAGTTTGACAACATCAAGAAGCATTCATATAATTCTCCTACTTCATCAGATGATGAGATACAAGGAGTCTCTCCTCTTCCTTCTTCCAGGTTCTACACTCCAGCGCATGATCATGGAGTTCATGATTTCTTCAACAAGTCCTTCATCCAGAAGCAATTCAGTCAACTCATTAAAGTGAAGATGAAGATATGTTGAAGACATATTTAAAATTTTGTGCCTTGTCCTATCTTGAGGGAGGATTTTCCCCATGTGGTTTTGCCTCTTTCCTCACTTTTCTGGACATAATAATTGTTAAAGGGTGACCATAGCCTTGTTGCTGGGCCCTATATGCATCCATATTTTTTGTCATACCATCATAAATTCAGACTTATAGGGGGGTGTTGGAATATATTAAACCCACTCACAACTTAGGATAAAATAATTAATCATTATTTGATTAATTGTTTACCCACTAGCTTAATTAGTTGGAAACCACTTGCACCTTAAAGTCAATGCATGCCATCTATATCCTAGGAATGATTTATTTCTGATTCTGGGTTCATCTAGAATTAGTATATAGGACCTTATAGCAGATTCCGCTTTTTTTTGCTTTTTCCTGCTTTTCTATGGATAAGATAAAAGCTAGTCAACTAGGAAACTGGGAGCTTTTGTTTCCAACCCATCCTCCATTAGTTTTTCTCCATTTTCTAGGATTAGCATGTTATTTCCATCTCCTTGACAAATCACTCATGCTTTTGCCAACTCGTGAGGTCCTTGATAGATTTAGCAAGTGCTTTATCCACCTATGGGGGTTTGCTATATTTTGGTAAGTCGGCCTTTTTGAGCTTTATGAGTTGTTTCCATACAATTCGAATTTCCTATGAGAGAAGCACTATTTATGTACACTATTATTCATAATTATTCAATGGAAGGATACACACCAATATTCATCTCTTCATTCATGTGATTTAGTCTCTTTTCTTCTCTCTTATTTTCCTGTGTATGCTTGTGAGAATTCTTAGTAGAAAGATCTATTTCCTATGCTTATTATTAGCATAATTGCACTTAGAATTGATCTATTATTTCTACAAAAATCTTGCATTCTCATGCCATTCAGTTACTAGTTTTCATGAATTTGGTTTCAATCTTGAAGGAGTTTTATATCAGATTTGTATGAGGGTTATTATCTGGGTTTGATGATGTTTGGGAAGCCATATATTATGTATTAATATTTAATTTAATTTCCATATTCTTATTATCTCAAAATCCAAGAAACTCATGTGTGAAAAAGCTTGGATTCTCATGCCATTGAATCACTAGTTTTCATGACTTTGGCTTCAATCTTGAAGGAGTTTACTATCAGATTTGTATGAGGGATTTTATATGAGTTTGATGATTTTGGGACATAAATTTGTATTATTTATATTACCACTATATTTCATGTTACTCTCTAAACCATATATTCTACTTTTAATGTGTCAAGTTTGAGCTAATAATGCAATTTCCCCTTAAGTAATCCCCATGAAAGTTACCATACAGATGTTGCACATCATAATCGGTTTGCAGAGCTTAATAAACATGATTAATGATATCAATTTATGTATTATATTCATCCCCATACTATTTTATTAAATTTGGGAGGTTCATACTTGAGTTGGAGAGTCAAATTGACCTCCACCCCTGGGGGGATTTGACTTCAATTTCCTAGGAAATTTGCACTTTTTCTTCTTAGCCACAAACAAAGTTTATAAGATTAAAGTCAGATACAAAGTGTTCATAGTTAATATTTTTATGTTATACTACTCATCATACCCTTGCATTTCAAATTCTATACAATTTGGATTCAGTTGGAACCCCCTACAATCTGACTAGTAAAGCTCAAAAATTGCTCAAATTGCACTTTTCTCCAAAATTCCAAGTAGAGACATTATAGTGGTATCATAGCATGGTACTTGCACCTTTGCATTGTATTATCAATTTAATAGAATAAATTGCAACTATGTCTTGGTCTGATGATGAGGAAGAGTCATTTTATGCCTATGTGGAAGAGAAATGTGAATGGTATGACGAATAGGTTCCATCATACAGTTCTTCATCTTACTTCACACTTAGGGATGATGGAAAATCATTTGAGAAAATATATGAAGAATATCCACCTATGTTTAGTTCAAAATATGGCCAAATGTACAATGGGAAGAAACCAAAAGAACCTCTTGAGTATTTCCTAGACTATTGCACAAATGGTAAATGAAGTGTGTAAGAATGTAGGGACTATATGTTTTCCACATAGAGCTAAGACTGACTAGGAGTGTATGGATGTGCACCCTCAACCTTCCATAGTCAGAGAGAGGAGTCATGAGCCACATAGTTCTTCAAGTGGACAACCAAAAGAATAGTTCCATGAATAGGTTCATAAGTCACCCCAAGGTTCCTTTGAAATAAGCAATCACACAGTCCTTACTGATGGTGGTTGTGCAAACCAAAGAGCATCTACTTATGGATGTTTGAATTGTGAAGGAGTACCTACAGATGGGTGCTCAAAGCTCTATGTTGGTGACATAGAGATCAATTTTTAAATTGTTGTTGCATGATGAAGTTATCATAAGAATTAATATGAATACCTTGTAGCAGATAAAGAATAACTAAGATCGGCTTCCCCATCACCACTTGATTTTCAAGAAGTTAATCAAATCAAGAAGAAAGAATAAGAGAAGGTTCGCTCTCATGAACCATCCTTCATTGGAGGGTATTTGAATATGAGTGAAAGGAATATCTATGAGGCCCTTATAATGTTCCATGACACTCAATCAATGGCTTCAAATTCTTGTTGTATAGTTTCTTCATTGGAGGAGTTATCCTTCCTTGAAGACACGGAGAAGATTCAAAGAGCTATGTGCAACATTGAAGGTAATTTCATGTATTTTCTTTTTTATAGAAACAATTTGGTTGAGATTAATGATTGGTTACATAAATCATACTTGAAGAATATTGAGGATATTCATAAGTTCAAAATTCAAAATGAGCAACTTCTTAAGAGGTTGCAAGATACTTGTTCTTCCTCCTATGTTTCAGATTTCCATATGGTAGATTGCTTGGAGGATTATCATGACATGATGGATCATGAGAAACATGGAGACTTGCATGTACTTTATGTGTTTGAACATGAGGATGATGAGAGCTAAGAACTTGTTGTGGCGGAATATGAACTTGAGTTGCTTCTTGATAATGGTTACACACTTTTTGAAGAAGTGCATGGTTCCACTACCTTGGAACCAACCTATGAGGAAATTTTTTCACTTTTGAGGGAGGTGAATGATCCTACCCCTATGGAGCCTTCATGTGATGAAAAGTTTGCACTTCTGATAATTTGGGTGAGTTGGTTTATTCTCCTACATCCTACACTTCCATATTTTGTAGCCTTCATCGTAATGAAGTATGCATGAAAGGTTTCCTTTTAATGGTGCCACATGAGGAGTATGAAAATCCTATATCTCATTTTGATAATGACATGACTATAGCACATTAATATTTACATTTTCATCAGCATCCTTTGTTACCTTATGATGATACACATCTACATGGATGCACCTATGATGTTCACTTGAGTCACTTGAAGACTCATGATTTTCCATGCTGATCCTTACTTGGTTCTTGGTGGAGGTTCTTCATTCACTTCTTGGATGAAAGAAAACATGGATGATTATTTTGATGCATATTACATAATTTTGGAGCAACAATATAGGACATAGGATCCTCACCTATGTCATTGGAGCATATTTGATATAATATTTGATGCTTGTGTGTATGGGGCACATGATGATCTACTTACTTGGATGTACAAGCACTTTCGTGATTCTTTGATGAGGTACCTTCTTGATGTACATTTTTATGATTTTGTTATGTACTTTGATGATATATATTTTGTACTCATGATGTTTGGAAGGATGCAATACAAGCAATGAGATCCTGGTAGTGCTTGGTTTCAATGTTGCGGGAAACAAGCAGCATGGGAGATTGAGTCACCACTTGAGAAGGTGATTGTAATCAGAGTAGTGCAGAAACAAGCATGATGGTTCCTCTTTGAAATTTTCTTGGAATCTTAAAAAAATCAAAGTTTGCTAACTCGGTACCAAATTCAAAGAATTATATAGGACCAAAAAGGGTTGAAAGTTCATAAAAGGTTTCCAAAATTTAGAAGTAAAGATTATTTGTGCAAAATTTGTTTTGATGGAATTAATTAATATTTTGGTGTTTAGTGGTGATGTCATAGGAGATACCATTATGCAAAATCCACATCTCTTTACTTTTGGAAACACACAATTGCAATACATGAGTGCCACTACTCAATTGCAGCTAAAGAAAATTAAGTAGCAGAACCATGTTGCAGCTGCAATGATTTCCCAAATTTCTAAAACTTTGGGACCCTCCTTTTAAATTTGTCTGGTTTAGTTTAGTTGGGATTGCTTGATTTTACCGCAAATTTGGATTTTGATGATGATGGTTAAAAGAAGATCTTTATGTCGATGTTGTTTTTATGACTTACATTGGTTTCTTACCCCACGGTCGGAAGTTGTTAAAGCTATGAATTGGAGCCACAGTTAATTACGCATCCGCCGTTGTGGAGATGCAGTTGAATGAAGATCCGATCCAAAGTGTTACTTTCCTTTGATGCACTTTCTTTTATTTTATTATCGGCGTCCCTATTGGAAAACCATCGGATCTCTTTGTCTCTACAGCTTCTGCCGTTGTGGATGACATATTGCGAGCACCGTGATGGATGTTTCGATCTTTTCCGATTCCCATTAGTTTTGATTCGCAAAGCCTTATTCTATTTAGCTTCCGCTGTTGTAGTTCTAGAAGGGACTATTCTTATGCTTTAGTTTGGTTTATGTTTGCCGCTTTGCCGATTTTTCGCTTAAGTCATTTTTGTTTTCCCTTTGATTTTGATAGGTTTACTAAACTCGTTGTCTTTACAGCTTCCATCGTTGCGGTGTTCCAACCAACTTATGGTCTGAGGCTTTAGTCTAGTTGAGATCCGATGCGAAGTATGTTATTTCTCTCACCGATGTTTCGCTTGGCACTGCGTAACTCACAGTTGTTTAGTCTTCCGCCGTTGTGGCGCATTAGCGGACTTGATCACCGATCCTTTAGTTACTCCGCCGCCCGATGGTCATGTTTTTCCTGCCGAATGTTTGTTTTTACCGGGATGTATATATTAGGGATTTGGGGAATTTTTTCTATTATTTTACCTGTGAACCCGTGCTTGCGATGTCATTGTCGTTTCGAACAGGACATTGTACTTGCTGTCGATAGCTCATTCGTAGGTGGTGTCACCGTGGAAGTTTTTAGATTCTTCTTGTCAGTTGCACAGCTCCTTCCCAGGTAGGCCATTCTTCTCGATTCTACCCCTTCATTTGAGTTTTGAACTAGGGTTATCGTCCTTGGTTAGTTTCCACCTTCATGGTTAATGAATACCTAGGTTTACATTTTTTTAGCGTATATCTAGTTCATCTCGAAAGTATGGCCGTCCGGGGGGGAGGGGGGGGGGTTTGTTTTCCTGATGATTACTGTAGGGCCGTTATGAATTTTCAAACCTTACTTGACTGTTTGGGAAACTGATGTAGACAAGCGTTATGCTGTCTGCACTGGTTTTCTCCAGTTTGCATATGGCCGTCCGGGGGGAGGTTTCCTTTTCTTTTGCAATAGGAGGGAGTTTCTCTCTGGTTTGTTTCGAATTGCCGAAGGTTTTGGTTTTCCAGTCTTTTGGGTTGCTTGCGTGTTTGGGACTAGGGTCACGGTTTTTGAAGTTGCACCTCGTTTCGAATGAGATTAGAAATAGGATGATTTATTCTGGAATCATAGCGCCGAGGGTGTAGTTTTTGAGACTGTTTTCTTTGACCGTGAGAAATTCTTCATTGTTAGCAAAGCCATGATGTTATTGGTTGATCACACCAAGTTTTAGTCGTGGGTAGGATATAGTTTTTTTTGTGCAGACTTATCTTGTGCAGGAATACTCAGTAGTTAAATCTGGTTCTGTATTTTACATAGATTCCGTCATGACTAGCATGACCGAGGTAAATGCTAATGTAGTTTTGTCTTCATTCTTTGAATATTAGTTGAACGACTCAACAGGACCTAAAATATTTTTGTGTATGACAGGGAAATTTTTCCGAGTACAAGATGTCTAAAAGGAAGAAAAATAAAGCCCCTGTGGTGGAAGAGGAACCTGAGGTAGAAGTTGTCACGAAGGTTGAGTATACTTACGAAGACACCAGATGCACCACATGAGTGGAACTTGAATACAAGTGGGGGGGGATTTATAGACTGATATCACACCATGAAGTGCCTGACACTGGTTTTGAAGAAGAAACTATACATGCTAATATTGAAAGATCTACTTTGATGAAGATTGCTACCAGGCCTGAGCTTTTCCCATGCTCAGATGTAATTGGATGGATTCTGCCCAGGGCAGATGTGACTACCATGATTTTGGCCAACACTGACAAACAGATTTATGCTGCTTATAGCCCTGGTTATGTATCATTAGCCTACCACTTACTAGAAGCCCAAGTTTACTTGACTGAGGATTGGCTAAAGGAGATTAATCTTGACTTAGTTGAAACATTGAAAAGAATGCTGGTACCTGGCAAGAGTTTCAGAACCAGACCATCAGGGGAATATGACATAGCCACCTTACGAACCCCTTATAGGTTCATTGCTTTAATGTTGATTTACCCCAAAGAGAATACAAGAAGAAAGACCGTCCCATCTTGGAAGATTCAGTGTTGGTTGGATATTTGGAAGAATTGGTAGAAGTAGCATTACAGGAAGTTGTTTAGCCTTTGAATCAAGTAGGCCCAAACACACCTTATTGTTCTCCTGTGCATACTCCTGTTCTCTCACCTCCTCACTCTCCACCCAAACTCATGGCATGTGTAAATGCAAATCAACCACTTAACCCACCAAATCCACCACCTGCTTGGAAAGACAGATCACCCCTGAACTCAACACCTCCGTTGCATGACTTACCTCAAGCTTTTGAGAAGATGCTGCAAAAATTTGATCCAAATGAGAAGATTTTAGTAGATGACCATTTGCAAAGTTTCTATTTGGAAATAGAAGGATTAAGGGCTGGGGAACATGAGGATGTAGTCTGTAGACTTTTTCCGCATACCCTTAAAGGAGCAACAACATCATGGTATTTTGTATTTCCTGCAAACTCTATCCCAGATTGGGATACTTTTGAAAGGATTTTCAGAAGTAAATATGCAGTCCAAAAGATGCATGCAGCACTAATGAAAGGTTTGGGTGCTTTGAAAAAAGAAAGAAAGGAAAAGGTACATAATTTTACTCAAATATTTTTTGCTTACCTTAAGAACTTCGCTGCAACTAATAAGCCCTCTGACAAGGTTTTGATTGAGTATTATACCTCAGCTTTAGGTCCTGACTTGGCTATGTTCGCCAAAGCCCAAGTTAAGCCTACATTATCAGAGACTTATGAAGAAGCTGAAAGAGTAGAGGATGAAAAGGAAAGTATAGAAGATTATCCTGAGTAGTCTGGTGAAAAACCTTCCGAGAAGAAAGCCTTATTGCTGTCTAAACCTAAACAGGAGCAATCACATGATTTTGAGGGGATGTTAAAAATGATGCAAAATCTTTCCAACAAAATAATAGATTTGGAGAAAGAAAAGGAAGCTCAGAAAGCATATAAGCCGTATTACAAGAACATAGAAGATAACAACCAATCCAAACCTCCTCCACACAGTCCGCCATCGATGAATTTAACGGAGGTGGGGATGGATAACTTTTTCACTTTCCATCAACAACCCCATTCTGAAAAGAATTGTCCTCAATGGATAAATTCAATGACATTGGTGATGAATCAGCTGTTGGATTCTAAATTAACTGAGGACAGTGATGAAGAGGAAAAGGGTAGTAAGACCACAGAAAAACAAGAGAATGATACCATGTTTTTATGGGATTGTGTCTCACTTTTTGATACAGAAAGAAGTATTTTGACACCTAAGGGTATACCAGAAATTAAAATGACAACAAAAGGCCTAGATTTGGTGAATAAAGACAATTCAATGCTCTCAAAGATCAAGCAGTTGCAAGATAATGTCAGGACAAAACCAAAGAACAATGTTGATCGTGAAGTACCTAAAATCACCATTATCAGCCAAGATCCGAAGCAAATCAACATGCCTGTTAAGCCTATGGAAGACCAAGTAGGTAATGAAAAGGAAAATATTAAAAAGCCTAAAGAACCAGAGGAAGAGATACCCATCGAAAACCAACATGTGGAGGAAGATGTCGAAGCAATTGGGGAAGGGAAAACTAGGTTTAAAACCCCACCTTTCCTTTTGAGTTTGGAAATTTTGAATCATAAGGTGCATAATTTTTTGGTAGATTCTGGATCATCAGTGAATGATATGCCACTCACAGTTTGCAAAAAAATTAATGGGTAGCCAAAACCTACTGCTTGGGAAGTTACTCAATTAGACAAAACTAATGTCAAAGTAGTTGGGGAAATGGAGAATGTTCTCATTCGTTTATCCGCAAATGAAAAGATATGTCAATATATTGATATTGTGGTGGCAAGCATACCTGATGGTTATGGACTTATTTTGAACCGAGAATGGTCCAGGAGGTTAAAGGGGTATTTTGCTTTAGATTGGTCACATTTATGGCTGCCTCATAAAGGAGTCCCAAATCAGATCAAAATTTTAAGGGAACCTTACATGAAACACACTATAACTAAGTTGGAAGAAGGAACTGAATCAACAAATTATGTATTGGGGAATTATCTAATTGAGTTTGAACTAAGACACTTTGCATTAGAAGAAGCCAGCAACATAATAGACACCCAACCCGATCTCCTTCAATGTTCACGGGCTGATGAGATTGATTGTAAATTAGTAGATGTAGTTTTTGTTTCAAAAACATTAGAATTAGATAATGGTTAGGTATTTCACATCTGCAATCGAGCCTAGCCCCTTAACTTACAAATTGATAGAACTATAGGGGTGGGAAAAGAACTGATCAGGGAGTGGTTTAGTTCTCAAATTTTACTTTTGGTTTTTGCTCTTGATAACCTTGTACATAAATAATTTGAAGTAGTTTTCACTTTGATTTGCTGATGTTGTTTCTAGTTACTTTTGGTTTGGTTTTGAATAAAAGAGGCAAACTTTTGGTTGCATGGAAAGCATCAGGGTTCTCGATTAACTAAAATATCTGGATAAGACTATGTATTCTTGTTTGAATTGATAGAATCTCTTCTAGTAAGTAGTTTTCCTAAATGGCTATGAACTCATTGAAGTCCTACTTAATCCTTGAAAATAACTCAGAATCGAAAGGTTTGGAATACTATTACGAGGTTCCATCCATTTCACATCTAAAATGTCCTAGGGGGTGACAGCAAAGGACCCACAGAAAGGAAGCAAGGTAAACAGTTGATTATGTATAAATGATCCCATGCCAAGATTTGAAACCCTAAAGGCTGATAAGAGTAAAAAATCCTAAAAGAAGCAATATATATCAAAGCAAAGTATCGAATCATATGAATACAAAATTGCCAAAAGTTCTTCTCCATCCGTGAGTTGAAAATTAAATACCTCTCTCACACAAAAGGACACTATGGATAGAAGAGCTTGAATAAAATTCAGAAAGAAAGGCATAAGGAGGACTCAAAAGAACAAAAGTTTCAAAAGACACAAAAGCGTAAAATGGCATGGGAATGAGGAATAGATGAATATTTATGTTTACCATATGTTACAATCTTGTAGTGTCCAAGCTGGAAACTACCCAAAGACAGAGGTAAAATAAAACTCATTTGCTAAGCCTCATAAGAGTTATCCTGACTTTGAAATTTTGGTGTTCCCATCCCCAAAATTGGACTGTCATCAATGATTTAAGTGCATATGTTTGCCATTGTAGGAATACAAGCATCTAGAAGAATTCAACCTATTAGCTTAATGGATAAACCGTCTATTATTGAAGGAAGCGTTAATTCAGAAATATGGGGTTCACCAGGTAGTCGCCAATTGTTGCAGCTGCAATGATTTCCCAAATCTCTAAAAATTTGGGACCCTCCTTTTAAATTTGTCTAGTTTAGTTTGATTGGGATTGCTTGATTTTACCGCAACTTCGGATTTTGATGATGATGGTTAAAAGAATATCTTTATGCCGATGCTATTTTTATGACTTACATTGGTTTCTTACCCTGCGGTCGGAAGTTGTTAAAGCTATGAATCAGAACCACAGTTAACTACGCATCTGCCATTGCGGAGATGCAGTTGAATGAAGATACGATCCAAAGTGTTTCTTTCCTTCGATGTGCTTTATTTTATTTTATTATCGGCATCCTTATTGGAAAACATCGGATCTCTTTGTCTCTACAGCTTCTGCCATTGCGGATGACATATTGCAAGCACCATGATGGATGTTTCGATCTTTTTCGATTTCCGTCAATTTTGATTCGCAAAGTGTTAGTCTATTTAGCTTCCTCTGTTGCAGCTCTAGAAGGGACTATTCTTCCACTTTAGTTTGGTTTATGTTTTTCGCTTTGTTGATTTTTTGCTTAAGTCGTTTTTGTTTTCCCTTCGATTTTGACAGGTCTACTAAACTCGTTGTCTTTACAGCTTTTGCCGTTGCGGTGTTCCAACCAACTTATGGTCTGAGGCTTTAGTCTAGTTGAGCTTTGATGCGAAGTATGTTATTTCTCTCACTGATGTTTCGCTTGGCACTGCGTAACTCGCAATTTTTTTTGTCTTCCGCCATTGCGGCGCATTAGCGGACTTGATCACCGATCCTTTAGTTACTCTGCCACCCGATGGTCATGTTTTTCCTGTGGAATGTTTGTTTTTACCAGGATGTATATATTGGGGATTTGGAGCATTTTTTCTATTATTTTACCTACGAACTCGTGCCTGCGCTGTCGTTGTTGTTTCGAACGGGACATTGTACTTGCTGTTGGTAGCTCATTCGTAGGTGGCGTCACTGTGGAAGTTTTCAGATTCTTCTTGTCAGCTGCACAACTCCTTGCTAGGTAGGCCATTCTTCTTGAATCTACCCCTTCATTTGAGTTTTGAACTAGGGTT
>LPNX010435826.1:6989-44468 GCA_001517045.1 Pseudotsuga menziesii | reverse complement strand
GGGGGGGGGGGGGGGGGGGGGGGGGGGGGGGGGTTGTTTTCCTGATGATTACTGCAGGGCCGTTATGAATGTTCAAACCTTACTTGACTGTTTGGGAAACTGGTGCAGACAAGCGTTACGCTGTCTGCATCGATTTTCTCCAGTTTGCGTATGGCCGTCCGGGGGCGAGGCTTCCTTTTCTTTTGCAATAGGAGGACATTTTTCCCTGGTTTGTTTCGAATTGCTGAAGGTTTTGGTTTTTCGGTCTTTTGGGTGGCTCGCGTGTTTGGGACTAGGGTCACGGTTTTTGAAGTTGCACCTCGTTTCGAATGAGATTGGTAATAGGACAATTTATTCTGGAATCATAGCGCCGAGGGTGTAGTTTTTGAGATTGTTTTCTTTGACCGAGAGAAATTCTTCATTGTTAGTGAAGCCATGATGTTATTGGTTGATCACGCCAATTTTTAGTCGTGGGTAGGATATAGTTTTTTTTGTGCAGACTTATCTTGTGCAGGAATATTCGGTAGTTAAATCTAGTTCTGTATTTTACATAGATTTCATCATGACTAGCATGACCAAGGTAAATGCTTATGTAGTTTTGTCTTCATTCTTTGAATATTGGTTGAACCGCTCAACAGGACCTAAAAGATTTTTGTGTATGACAGGGCAATTTTCCCAAGTACGAGATGTCTAAAAGGCAGAAAAAGAAAGCCCTTGTGGTGGAAGAGGAACCTGAGGTAGAAGTTGTCACGAAGGTTGAGTATACTTACGAAGACACCAGATGCACCACAGGAATGGAACCTGAATACAAGTGGGGGGGAATTTACAGACTGATATCACACCATGAAGTACCTGACATCGGTTTTGAAGAAGAAACTATATATGCTAATATTGAAAGTTCTGCTTTGATGAAGATTGTTACCAGGCCTGAGATTTTCCCATGCTCAGAAGTAATTAGATGGATTTTGCCCAAGGCAGACGTGACTACCATGATTTTGGCCAACACTAACAAATAGGGTTATGATGCTTATAGCCCTGGTTATGTATCATTAGCCTACCACTTACTAGAAGCCCAGGTTTACTTGACAGAGGATTGGCTAAAGGAGATAAATCTTGACTTAGTTGAAACATTGAAAAGAATGCTAGTACCTGGCAAGAGTTTCAGAACCGGACCATCAGGGGAATATGACACAACCACCTTACAAACCCCTTATAGGTTCATTGCTTTAATGTTGAACAGAATATTTGGGAGAGCTCACAGTAAAATTTTTAAGTTGGGGTGGGTTCCTATGGCATGTTCTGTGTAGCCACCCAAGGGGCTGTATTCAACTGGGCAAACATTGTGTCAAACAGTCTCTCAGCTTGCATTGCTTCAGCCTTGGGAGGGGTGTCCCAGAAAAAATTGGAGTTCTTCATGAGCTCCATATTTATTGATTGCATACTGTGCACTCAGCCATTCTCGAACCTAAGGTGTATTTGGGACAGAGACAGGACACCGGTATACACAGCTTACAAGCCATTATGGGTGCATAAGTATTACAGTCATTACAAAGAAGTGTGTGAACACTTTATTATGCCGTTGTATACTATGATTTTCTTGAAAGAATGCAATTGCATGTCCGAAGAGGTGTTACAAGTCATTGAGTAGTATGTTGATTACTACTTAACTGAGGACGGACTGTATATTAGAATGTATGGCTACTCCAGAGCACCTTCATTGCTTCCGAAATATGCCACTGATTATGTGGTACACAAGGAGGTAGTCAGGCAGGTCTTCTTGGACGACATAGGGAGTTTTTTGTTTGAGCATAAGAAGGCGACTTATCCTCCCATACCGTTCATATTGGGAAGTTATAAGTTCTCAAGAGTTAAGAAAGTTGATGAATTTGTAGAAGAACTGGAGAAATTTCATTTTGGAGAAATAAATTTCCATAGGAATGATTCTCTAAATAAAGTCGTAGAACACTGCAAGGAAGCCAATGTGCATTTGAGTATACAAGCCATTGGGATAAGGATGGATCAATTTTCCAAAATGCAGAAAACATGATGGCATTAAAAAGAAGATTAAAAAAGAAGATCACCACTAAAGGTGGGAAAGGCCAAGTTGAACAGAAAAAAAGCAGATGAAGAGGAGGCCAAGAAAAGAGATGAAGATGCTAGGAGACTAGCAGAGGAGGACGAAAGTTGGATTAGAAGTGAGGAAGAAGAAAAGAGGAAGGCTGAACAAGAAGCAGCTAGAATTGCAACAGGAACATCAGGAGCTAATGATAGAAAAGGATGGGCTAAAAACAGTATGTGAAAGCCTTCATACATAAAAGGACCAGCTGCAAAGTAGGATAGGGGAGCTGGAATTACATAAGGCTACTTTGGAGGATTCAGAGAAACAATCTTAGGTGCAAGCAGCAGAGCTTAAATAACAAATTGCTTCATTAGCAACATCTTTGGAAGAAGCCAGGGAACAACCACCAAGCTATGAGAGCAAGTCACCAAACAGCAGCAGGTAGTTCTCAAGCAATTTACTGGATATGGAATTAGGAATGATGCAGTCATTACAGACAAGGCAAAACTTCAGCATCACCAACAACTTGAAAGGCTTTTTATCTAGCTGGAAACCACTATTGTGATTCTACTCATGATGTCTTCACAAGTGCATGTGATACATGTTAAACTTTTTATCTAATAACATAAAGGGGCAAAGAAAAGAACCATAAAGGTTCAAACACAATTCTAAAGAGATTCAAAGTTTATCTTATTGCCCATTATTGAGAAATATTACATTTTTGAAAGAAGTTGTAATCACACAAAATATCTAGTGGGGATTTCAAAATTGTACTCATTTAAAGGAAGAACCCTGTCCCTGCTTGAAGGAAAATCGATTGTAATCTTTGGGGTGCAAGATTAGTGGTACCCAATGCCCCCATCATTGTTGTGGAAGATGGGTGCATGATCGGTTGTACCCGACACCCTTTTGTTGTGTTTATTATTGACAAGCAAGCATGATTCAATCGGCACTTCTAAATGGGTAAAGGAGGAAAATGACTACAAAATGCTTACCATGAAATTGAACTTATTCAGCAAGATCTTGAAGATGCTTTTCATGAAATTGACAAGCTACATAAGCTAGACAATTAAATAGGGGGCAATTTTTTTAAAGAAATTGTTGATTGCACTAGAAAACACATTAGTGAACTAACAGAAAAGTTGGAATAAGTGGACGAATGGGTAAATAATCTCCTAAATATTCATGATAAGAAAGATCAAATGATAGAATCATTGTACCAAGAGTTACTGGCAAAGGAAAATGCGTTGTTGGCAGTGAAACGTGAAGTAAAAAGTTTTAACCAGGAAAAAGTAACGTGTGATGCACATGATTATGCAATTTGTGATACAAGTAATTTGCTTCAAAAGCTTGATGGTTTGGGTGATTGCAGTAATTTGGCTGATGCTAATGTTGATGATGTACATGTGTATCTCATATTGAAGATGATTCTGGTGATATTTTTGAAGGTGAACCTGATAGTGAAGATGATGATATTGGCTGTTTTAAAAAGCATATAAAGGGAATTAAGTCCAAAATTCAAACTGATGAATAAAATGGGTTTTGATGGCAAAGGTTTAGGCAAGAACATGCAAGGCATACAAAAGCCCATCAAGATATGTATAAGGCCAAGTAATGAAGGCCTTGGTTATGAAGGTCAAACAAGCAATGATGACATCAAATTTGTGAAAGCAGAAACATCAACAAACACAGAATTATCTACAAGTAACATTGCAATGAAATAGGAGCAAATGCAGGAACAATCTTGCATTCAATTGTGGTAGAACATGACATGTACAAGCAAAATGTTGGAACTTGCATCCTTTCAATATTTATGGTTTCACCAATCATGATCATCTCAAATGTTGGAACATAGAAATATCAAAGTATCTTATACAGGTACAGTGTGGTTGGACGGATGTATAAGAATGGCAGAATGTTACTTCTATGTTGAAAGGATTCTACAAGTTGAATTGTTCTAATGCACAACCTCTCTCACACAAAACCTTAACAAGTATATACAAAAATCTCAATAGATGAATGTGGACAAGTGATTATAGCACTAAAAACTCTAAAATATAGGTCACATACATTTCCAAAATAAAATATTCATCTCTATGAGAAGAACAAAAAACCCTCTGGTTATCTTTATATTTTTTTTTTTGAAACTGGTTATCGAGGAAGAGTTTAAACTTGATCTTCTAGGAAACCATGCCTTCATCAAGATGGGATTGAGACACCAATAAATCAACTATAGGGAAGTAAGTGCCCTTTTGTATTGTTATAGTTATTTTAACATTTTTTATCTTCCTTTAGGCTAGTCTTCATTTGAGCCATTTTCTCATCCATATTCTATAGTATATTGTGTCCCAATATTGCCTAATATTCTAAGTGATCCCAACTTAATGGGGTTATTACAAATTACAAGCAAAGGCAGTCTAGAAATCTTTGCCCTATGACAAAGATTGCTTGTAATTGGTAAATGGATTAGAAATATTTGTCCTATGACAATCACCAGCAAAGGACTTCTAGAAATTGTTTTGGAGTTGTATCAACCATAGATTGCCACTTGTTGCAGGATTGGGTGACTATTTGTTGGAAAAAAATTCCTAAGTGTCTGCTACTCATATTTTCCATAATGACTGGAAATGTTTTGATAACAGTTTTCTTCCAGTTAGTTATTATCATACTTGGCCTAATAGTTGTTTAACTGGCCCTAATAAACTCATAATGCTAAAGTGTTACATATGTTTGATTAGTATTTTCTATAATACTCATCCTGTGTATAGTTATCAACATTTTTCATTTCTGGAATAATCCAGGGCTTCTCACTAATATAATCCAAATTACTAATTGGCTCATTCTTTCATCTATTGATGATGTAGGTCATATGATCAATCAAAATATCTTTTATAATTGAAAAGGCGGATCAAAGTATTATCTTGTCTTAACAATATAAAAAACTGATTTTACAAATATCATGAATAGTACTGGCAACAACATAACCATTGTAGGGAAACATAATTGCAAGTGTCAAAACACTCTCATTGTAATGAATGGTTCCAAAATTCCATCCATTTCAAGTGCTCAAGATAAGCTGGTTGAGTACTACTTTAGGTGCAGTCTTCTGGAGGAAATTCCATTTATCAAGTAATCATATCCTTAAAACCTCTGCAGGTGTGTATATTTTATTTACAAGCACTGATGTTTATTAAGAATTTAAAGATATTGGTGCTTTATATAGTATAAATCACACCATTTATTTCAAATGAAAAAATGCTCTGCCCTTATAACAGACTGTAATTTGATAGAGGGGCAGTGATTTGATGTCATTTTATGATCCAATCTCAAACCTACAACACTACCCTATTCCCTTCACAATATGACTCCCTAACGCAGGACCTAGAACCCCCTCAACGTCATACCCTAAGAGAACATACACAGTCCAAGAGGACTGTTTATCTTGCAAACATTTCAAGCCCTATATGGTTGGGCTCTATCACTTATTCATTTAATCATACCCATCTAAAGAAGCTCTTGCACTTAGCTTTATTATCAGTAGTTTTTCAAGAGATGGAATCTACATTTTGGGCATGATTGAGTGACATTTTCTATTTGGTTGGAAATTACATGAACAATCATAGAGATTTTACATTTGCTGGAACGTACCTTGACTTTGACAGTCCATTTGTTGTGATAATATTGAGCTTCAAAGCAATTGGTTGATACTTGTCCATAAATACTAAAGTGTCTTGTCCTTTTGCAAGCTGAAATTTATTTTGGGACAGCCATTTAGGCCATTAAGTTGATTGGAAAATTCATATTCTTACTGTGTACTTGTGAAGCTGGAAATCATATTTTGCTCTTGCAAGGTCGAGTACAAGTTACAATTTTCAATCTTGAAACAAAAATTTCCTGCCTCACCAAATGATAAGAAGGTTTGAAATGTAAATTCCAATGGCCAACAAATGATGGAGCAGGTGTGTTACTTCCATCCTAATTAAAATATATGATGACAGATCCAAATTGAAATTTCAGTCAACCAATTATATCAACAACCCAAACAAGCGTATCTAACCAAAATTTTAAAGGGAAATCTAAATATTTTTTGTGTAATTTCCAAGGTTGTGAATGTTATCATGCTACTGTCAAAATCATAAGTATTTTCAGTCAAGTAGAATGTAACATATCATTGCTCAATCAAATGTTTCAAATCAAAGACAAGTGGTAAGAGAAGGAGTGTGAAATCACCAAGGTGTATTCTTTGAAATCAAAACAAGTTTTGGTCTGAATTGTATGCCACTGTCAAGTTAATTCTGAGTATGGTTGAAGGTTGCTTCTGAATAGATAGTCCCGAGTTTTGTTCCTAGGTTGCCAATTCTAGAGTGAAATTCCGAATAAAGATGCAAATGATAATCAATAACCCCAAATGGAAATTTGTGAAGCTAAGTGGACTGTTAAGCAATTTAATTTTTTGTTAGTTAAGATGTTCTTATGACATCCTTAGTGCTTCTGTTGGTGATTTTCTAATGGGAAAATGGGATGGTTGTAGAAGGAAATATCAGAGGATAAGTTAGGGTGGTTTTGGGAGGATTAAATGGTAGGTTGGGAAAATGATAGGGCTGCAAGAAGAGTGTCATGACAGTACATATCAAGACTGTCTTGTAGGTGGCCAAAGCATCCAAATGATGGCCAAATGGCCTTGCGTTGGGAGTCAATGATGCTAGGATGATGGGAGGGAAGCATAGTACTGTTGGCATATTCAACACTACTACAGCAAGGGACCGAGTCACCGACACAAAGCAAATGTTGAGCTCATGTAAGAAATATTTATAAAAGAACAAACAAAATATTGAGACTTCTAATGAGACTACACAACAACACTCACAAAAAGATGAAACTAGGAGATGGAGGGGATGGAGTCTAGAGTCTGGACCAAGAAAAATTGAGCACACTCACTATTCAAAGAATTTTGCAGACAAGTCCCCGGCCTTTAGCTACCATGATTTTTTCGCGTTCTTAAAAATTCAACTACAACCATATGTTAAATCAATTTGGCAAAGGCTATTCAAAGAACCCCAAGAAAAAGAAGGAAGCAAAAGAAGAATTAGATAATCTACAAGCTACATAAGTTATTATTCAAGTAGACAAAAGCAAATGGGTGTCACGCATTGTAGTGGTAAAGTAGAAAAATAAAAATTTGCATATCTACATGGGTTTCCAAATGTCAAATAGAGTGATAGACAGAACCTTTTGCAAAAGAAATACTTTAGGGAGTTGCCAATCCAAATTTCTTAAGTTTCATTCTTTTTTAGATAGTTGTTCCAGCTACATTCAAGTTTCCTTCAGATCATAGGATCAAGTTCTGACAACATCAAAGACTGAATGTGTAGCAATCAGCATTGACAACAACAACAGTTGTTTAACCTATGGTGGCATGGAATTTCAAGCTACATATTGGAAAATGAAGAAAACATTGAAAAATCATAACAAACTGCAAACATGGAAGATAACAGGATGTTGAAAAAAGAACTGATAATCCCCTCAGTAGCCTGTTATCTACAACCCTTAAAGAACCACCTCAACTCAATCCCGTGGGGAACATGTTGTTGTGTTATCTTGTGATATCCCGTAGTTACTTGAGCTATGGTGGTCTGTCCTAGGAAGGAAAAGGATCAAATGAAAGTCCTAGGTGATTTTGGCATAATAGAAACCCCTCAAACATGAACTCTAAGCAAAAGGTTTCTAGCTTGCAAGGGTCTTGTTTGAAAGGGTATTTAAGTTTTTAACTTCCAAAAACTTAAAGGTTGGCCTCATTCAAAGTAGACAACTCAAATCATATACTGCAATTTCAAAACCTGAATGGTGAACTTTGTGTTTACATGTTTTAAGTAGCACATTTTGTTAAAAATATGGGTTGGCCCTAGCCAACTGTAACTGAAATCCAATGAATTAAACTACCACATAATCATGCTTTCATTAGTCATGTGTTCTTTGCAAACATCCTAGGTATCTGACCTTGTGCCAATTACAGTTTCCAAGTCCTCACAAGTTCCAACTCTATTGTAATCATGCATACCATTATAAAGCTGAATAGTACAGGGGATTTATCAAGTCAAGGTGAAATGACAATGCAATCCAGCTGAATAGATTAACAGGATCATGCAAAGAAACATATTTCTGATAGATCAAAATTTTAAAAATTCTCAAGAAAGCTTATCGAATGGTAAAATCAGGTTAGATTTCATTGCAAGAGTTGGCATGATAACTTCATGTTAGACAACAAATAAAGAACAAGCACGAAGCTTACTAAGATAAATTCAGCATATTTGTTGCATGTGGCTTACAATACAAAAAGAGGAAATGAATATGTGCTTTGAAAGTATATTTCACCTTGTCAGCCACAATAGAGCATTTGTGCAACTAGAAGAGCCCTTGGATGTTTTCTCTTCAATCTCCTTACGCACAATATCATATAACAAACTATTTGTTGAAGGATCCAATTCATACTTAGCATGCAATCTCTGCAAAAAGCATTTGGAAAAATAGTTATCTGACATGCTAGAAATGGGAACAATTTTATGTTTAAAATATGCACTGTTTAAACTTTAAGTCAAAAAATAACCACATAATTGAGCTAGTATTCAGTAATTACATGTAAGGATAAGTAAAAACCAAATAAAAAAACTCAAACAACAAGATGTGACTAAAAAACACAAAATCAGAAACATGAATATTTGTTAAATGCTTTCAAATTATAAGAAAAATAAACACTCTGCCTTAAAATATATCTTTTAGAAACTATGGTCATGAAAATGAAGACCCGAGTTAAACTACGTTTTTAAAAGATCGCATCTTAGTGCCCCTTCATAGAACTTGAGAAAGGTTACATTTTGAATGCTAGGGGTATTTGATATATGTAATTTTGTTTTGCAAGAAATGAAATTATGATTTTTCCCATCAAAATAAAAAGATATCCTTAAGAAACCCATTCCCAGCTAGTCGGAATTATAAGTTTTTGAGAAAAAACCAAAAACTAACCCCATTGATTACAAAAGATTTATATTTATCGTAAGGATTCAAAAGTGACAAAGTTGAAAACAATAAGTGTTTGAATGTAAATAGATCCTTTCATTAACGATTCAATATTGAAATTGTTATTGGCATAGGTTCTTGGATATTAATGATTCAATGAGATTCTTGAGTGTGTCTCTTAAATCCATCAAACTCTCAGTTTTTGCAGAGCAAGTCCCATGTCCGCCATTCTGAGAGCATCCCACTTGAAATCCATCCATAACAGGTCTGAAAGGACTGCCCTGATAAGTAAAAACCCACTAAAATATATTGCAGACAAATGTACTAAAAAAAAACAGGGAAGCAATTTGTAGGGTCTCAAGAAAAATACTACTATGCAGAAATTTAAGCAGATCTAAGCTATGTAAACTGGCATTGCCCAAAATAAGCCAGAGCACTTAGCTTTATGGAGTTTGAATCTCGTTTTGCATTGAGGGAAAACGTGGTTACGTTCACTACGCTCGTACTCATAGCATCTCCTGCAGATTGGAAATGCACATTCGCTGCAAGAAGAAAAAAACTCTCCATCCACTGTGAGACCAATGTCATCACTACAAATATGGCAATTTGTGCACTCAAATGATGTAGAAGCTTAGGCTACAAATTACCCATAAAATCCTTTTAATTGTAATGCTATGAATTCGAAAACACAATAGTATTGTTATTAGTAGTGCTAGTGCTATTAGATACATCTCAAAACCCTGAACTAAAAAAACATAATGTTGAAGCGGAGCTGGCCAAAAGTCAGTGCAAATGACATGCACTACTAAAATGGTTGACTGTAGAGGGACCCGAATGATTGTTTCAAACCAATTCAGATGAGGAAGTTCATTGTAGAGGGACCTGAATGATTGTTTCAAACCAAACAATCCTCGGCCTCTGCAAACCCTGACCATTGCAAACCCTCCTCTACGTAAACACACTTGACCTCTGGAAACACTTCCAACGACCTCCTCTGCGTGACCTCTAGAAAACCTCCTCTGCGTGACCTCTAGATGTGGAGGTATATTGTATTGGCTCCGCCGTGAAATTATTGATTGGTTTCTTTGTTTTGCGAAGAAATATTGTGTCCGAACGGTTGTGGTTTTTTTTTTTTTTTTTGCCCTAGTGTCAGAAATCCGACAACATATCACTAGTGTCAGAAACCCTACACCATAGTGTTGGAACTCCTACGCCTGAGTGTTGAAAATTCTACGCCTGATTGTCAAAAATCCTATGCCCTAGTGTCGGAATAGCCGTAGTGTAGGAATAGCCCTAGTGTCAGAGATCCTATGCCCTAGTGTCGAAAATCCGACGCCCTAGTGTCGAAAATTTGACGGTGCTAAAATAATTTAAAAGGATCAATACTTTTCATCGTTATTGTCCGACACATATGTACGATACGTTGAATGTCGTCAGATTCTGTTGTTGGATTTCAGGTTCAAATTCTGTAGTGTAACTACCCTTGTTAACATGTCTGCAAGATTCTGGCTAGTATGTATCTTTTCCAACTTTAATAGTTCATATTCCAGAACAAATCTTATTAAATGGTACTTGAGATGTATGTTTATCCTTCGAGTGAAATGTTGAGTTCTTTGCAATATGAATGGCACTTTGGTTGTCATTGTACAACCCGCTATTCTCCTTCTTCTTACCCAATTCCTCCATGAACCTTTGCAACCAAATCATCTCTTTGCTATCCTCTGTATCAGAAACATACTTTGTTCCCATTGTTGAAAGTGCAACAACCTTTTGCAGTTTTGAAATCCAACTTATTGTTGTTCCACCTACATTAAAAAAATACCCTGTGGTGCTCCTCATGCTGACTTTATCATCAACCATATTTGTGTCAACATATTTATGTAGAAAAATGTTTGAACCTTGAAAGCATAATGCATGAGAAGTGGTACCTCTCAAATACCTGAGAATTCATTGTACTGTCATCCAATTCTCTTTACCTGGATTGTTCATATACCTGCTCACAACTCCCACTGCATGTGATATCTATTCTTGTGCACACCATGGCATACATCAAGCTACCAACTGTTGTTGAATAGGTAACCTTGGATATGTATTCCATCTCCTCCCGTGTCTTCGGATACATATCCTTACATAGTTTGAAATGGATTTCCAAAGGTGTACTAATTGGTTTTGTACTCTTCATTCTAAGCCTCTCCAACACCTTTTCTATGTACTCACCTTCACACAATGTCAATTTGAGATTTTTCTTGCCTCTTTTTATTCTCATACCAAGGATTTTCTTTGGAGAACCAAAATCCTTCATTGCAAATGATTTATCTAGTTTCCTTTTGAGCACATTTATATCCTGCATGTTAGACCCTGTAAAAATCATGTCATCCACATACAATAATAAGATAATATATCTTCCATTATCTAGCCTCTTGAAATAAACACAATGGTTAGAATGGCATCTACTATAACCCTCTTCTGTCATAAACTTATCAAATTTTAAATACCACTTCCTTGGAGCTTGCTTCAGGCCATACAAGCTCTCCTTCAACCTGCAAACCAAATTCTCCTTCCCTTTAACCTCATACCCTTGTCGCAATTGCATATAAATATCTTCCTCCAAATCCCCATGGAGAAATGTTGTTTTTACATCTAATTGTTCAAGATCTAGATCTTCTACCGCCACTAGACTTAAAATATTCCTAATTGAAGTCATTTTAACAACAAGAGAAAATATTTCATCAAAATCTATACCTTTCTTTTGTGCAAACCCATTTACCATAAGTCTAGCCTTATACTGCTTCTTTCCTCCTCCTTCTTCCTTCAACATGTATACCCATTTATTCTGCAATGATCTTTTTTCTGCAGGAATCTCAACCAAATCAAAAGTTTGATTTATTTATACCAATGATTCCATCTCCTCATTCATGCCTTTCTCATAGTTATTTCTAGATTCTACCTGCATTGCCTATTCATAACATTCTCATTCACCAAAATTAGTCTTCAATAATAATATAGTGAATGAGAGAAACATAAAGGGGGTCTACTTAACCTGGTATATATTCTTACGTTTGCAGGAGTTTGAGGTACATGTTGCTTCTCTTGACTTTCTTATGCCTTTGGAACTTCATTTTCTTTTATTTCATCAAGCACTATGTACTCTGTGTTTTCCTTTTCCTCTTTCTTTCCCTGGAACTGATCTTTGTACATAACCTCTTCATTGAATATTACATCTTTACTCCTAATGATTTTGTGATTTTCATAATCCCATAAGAGATATCCAAAATCATCAACCCTGTTTCCAATAAAGGTACATTTCTTGGATTTAGCCTCAAGCTTTGTTCTATTTTCTTTTTCAATATGGACACATGCTTCACAACCAAAAGTTCTTAGAAATGCGTAGTTCACCCTTTTACCTGTCCATGCCTCCTCAAGAATTCCACCATCCAAAGCGATTGAAGGACCTCTATTTATTAAATAATAACAATATCTACAACATCAACACAAAACTATTAGAGAAACCCTGCATGCAATCTCATAACCCTTTCATGCTCCATGATCGAACTATTCATCCTTTCCGACACACCATTTTCTTGTGGTGTTCCTGGGACTATCTTCTCTCTATGAATCCCATGGTATGAATAGTAAATATCAAACTCCTTGTTTCATTATTCACCTCCATTACTAGATATGAGACATTTCAACATTTTTCCTCTCTCATTCTCAACCAAAAATTTCCACTTCTTAAAAGTAGCAAACACATCATATTTCTGTCTAATGCAATAAACCCAAGTTTTTCTACTTTGATCATCAATAAAAGTGACATAATAACAAGAACCATCAAGAGATTGTACCTGATTCAGTCCCCATATGTCTATATGCACAAGCTCTAACTTTTCACTCTTCATCTGTTTCCCAACCCTGAGAAACCCAACTCTTTTTTTTTTTACATAAACATAGTTCTCATAGAATTCCAAACTTACCTGCTTCAGATCTGGAAGCAATTTCCTTGAGTGAAGAATCTGCATCCCATTCTCACTCATGTGGCCAAGCCTATGATGCCACAATATTTCACCTATTATGTGGAAGCTATAGAGATAGAGTAATCAATATTATGGTGACATCAATACAATGTACCTATCATATATCATATTTCTATTACTAGTTCTCCTTTAGTGATTTTCCACCACGTTTTTACAAATGTAGACAAACAACCGCTATCTCCTAATTTCCTTGTTGAGATAAGATTTATTTTCATATCAGGAATATGCCTTACATATTTTAGCATCCATTCATTTCCATTCTTTAACTAAATCCGTACCTTACCCATTCCAACAATTTTACATGGTTCATCATCCCCCAATAAAACATATCCAAAATCACTTGGAACATAATCATGAAAGAATTTCCTATGGGGTGTAGCATGGCATGAAGCCCTGAATCTACTAACCCGTAATCACTAGTATTATCTAGTGCAAGAATCAAAGCATCTTGTAACACATCACCTTCTACATTTTCTTCATGAGTAGTATTCTGCTGCTCGTCTCCTTTCTTCTTTGGATATCTGCAGTCTTTCTTCAGATATCCTCTCTTACCACAGTTACAACACTCTATCTTTCCCAGTAAGGACTTGGATCTTCCCTTTCTAGACTTGCTATGATTACCTAGGATCCTTCCTCTTTCCCTTTGTATTTCCCTGATCTCCATGGTCAATGTATTACCTGATGTCTCACCTGTGTTTTTTATTCGCATTTCGTCGCTAAGAATAAAACCAACAACATCATCAAATTTAAGAGTTTTTAAACTAGGGGCAGAGTTACTTACAGCCATGAACAATCCATTCCAGCTTTTTGGCAATGAGCACAGGATTAGAAGATCCCTAACCTCATCATCAAAGTTCACTTTTACAGAACTTAGCTGACTAGTAATCGTATTAAATTCATTTTAATGGTTAGAAACATATCCACTTTCTAACATCTTCATATTAAATAAACGCTTCATGAAAAATACCTTGTTGGAAGTTGAGGTTTTTTCATAGAGCTTAGCCAATGTACTCATCACACCCTCCGTTGTATTTTTGTTTGAAATATTGAAATCCAACGACGAAGCCAAACATAGTCACGTTGTTCCCAGTGCCTTTCTATCTAGAACCTCCCATTCTTTGTCCTTCATAGTCGCCAGCTATTATGTTTTTCCACCTAATGGTAGGTATAGATTCTTCTGGTACAAATAGTCCTCCATTTGCATCTTCCATAATTGGTAGTTTTGGCTGTTAAATTTGTTGACCCTAAGCTTTCCTTCTTCTATCATTGCACCCACTCGAGCCAGGAACCCTTCTTTCCTATGAGTTTACCAGCAAAATAGACCTTTTGGATCTGATACCAATTGTTAGTAAAACAAGACCGTGGAGAAATAACAATAAACAATAAACAATCAACAAGATGCAAATATTAAAACACATTACAAGACAAACATAGATATAACGTGGTTCACCCAAGATGGGCTACGTCCACACATAAATTGCAAGTCCTTTATTATTATTTTGTCTAGTAAAATGAAGGGATACAACCTGCAGCAACCCTGATGCACTTCCTCTTCACTCTCTCGCAGTCTCTCACACACAATCACATAGATTGTTTTACAATGCTAAAATACAATACACAACTATATTACAATGCTTTCCTTTTATAGGATAATTACCATGGGCCTATAAACTATTGGACAACAAACATCCCCCCTGGACCCTCGTGGGGGGACACCCCCCTGCTAGGACGAGTGTACAATAAAACTGGGGTACAGTCACGACTGAACAATAACATCTATGAAGCTGGAAGATCATGCTCCACAACCAACAATCTCCAGTAGACCAAGATAACAATAAATAAGTGCATATTAAAACCCGTGTCCATGTTTACAAATGAAATTTAGAATCATTATTTATATGAGGATTTCTTGACTTAACTTTAGAGACTACCTTACTAAAAAGTACAATAATTTAATTTTAGGGTTTGTCACCCACAAGCTGATAATTAAACCAAAAAAATCTAAAAACAATGATAAAATGGTACAATTGGCCTCATCCAAGTGAAGTGATGATCCCAGGGAGGACATCATGCCCCAACTAACCCCAACAATGAAAAATATCCCTCAACGCCCTCCCCTTTAGCAAGGAAAACCTCTCTTGAAGAAGAAAACATCATGGTGATGTCGCATATTTACCAAGAGGATGGGTTTATGAAAAATTGAGTCTCTTGAGGGATCTTATTTTTGGGAAGATCCCAACCCCCTATTGTAGATGGTCATGTTGATGGGTCGAAATAACCATGCCAATAGTAAGGGAAAGTATCCAATCAAAATCCCCAAGTTAGGCTTGGTCAATTTTAGTATGATACTTTCTAGTTGTAATGTGGGCCCAGTTGCCATAGTGATTTCCTTTGAAGTTATAGTTTTATTTATTTATTTTTAAGTTTATCAACCTAATATAGGAATTAAATTAATCTGTTCTAGAAAGACAAAACATAAAATGGAACTAAAACCTATCCCAATTCAGATCAAAGCTTGCAATTAAACAGATGCATAGAAAGCGAGTAATATTATTGATACAAGGAAAATAATTTCTACAATCAACAATATATTAAAACATCATTGCAACATCAATAAAGAGTTATCTTCTTAAATAAAGGAACGATATCATCATTTGCAGAATTGGTGGAAACATTTTGTAACCACTGGGATTCAGGGCACTGTGACAAACGGATACCTCATGTCAAGCGTGCGAAGGACTTGTTCAGTAAGGAAGCCCAAAGCAAAGATCAGGTTAAAGAAACCATTATTCAAGGTCTAACTAATGATATCTTAAGCACGATAAATAAATCTTCCCAAGCAAATGAATATTATGATGGTCCCATATATGATGATCCGGAAGTCCTAGTTGAAGAAGCCAAGGAACAGAAAGATAGGATGATTCCTCCCTTCCAACATACATAAACTCCTTGTGACATACTAGATCTATGGGAGCATAATAACAAGAATTATGAGGACGATGGTTATTGGACATTTATGGGTTCACCTCTATATGATTACTCGAGACCAGTTAACATTACCTCGATACATTGCAGCGAGGAAGAGTAGCTTGATGAAGCTACTCAGGAAGATCCAGAATATGACAATATTTGGGATGAGGAACTCTCAATCATCTCTAGCAAGGATGTTGAAGACGTAACTTATGAATACCATGTTGAAAGAGATATGATAATTCCTTCCCTTTAAGAGGCTATTGACGAAGAGTGGCTCAACCCTTTTTCCACCATAATTGAATATGGAATAACACCATACTTTGTAGATAGTGGTTATATGCAGATGGGCCATTATGATGAAAAGTTCGAAGACTTGGAACCTTGTATCTCTGGTGATTCTTCCATGTTTCCACCATCATACTCATCCTATGGTAGGGAATATTTTTGCACAAAGTATTATTTTGCAAATGTTTAGCATATGATGAGCCTAGGTTAACACTCTTAGTTGTGCCCCTCAAGAAGCATAGAAGAAGTTGCTCAACCCACTCTACCCTACATCAGTAATCCCTTGATGATACGTCTCAATAAGACCGATGAAGGTAGGTGGAAAACTATGGTTTTCATCCCTCAATTTCATAATATTTATTCTTTATCGTTTCATTTGAAGCATGAAGGTATGGGTTATATTGTGGACAATTTAAAAAGTTCAAAGATGATTGGGGTTACTAACATGATTGTGGATAAGACAATAAATATACCTATATGTACAAATAAACACTTGAGTAAATGCAGGGACATGTTATGGCTCACATGTGAATATTTTCAAAGTCAACCTCCACAGATATTCTCCCAAGTTCAGGATTCATGGGTGAGTTTCAGGAAAACATTTTCTGAAGATATGTATGATGGAGGTATACCATACATAAGTCCACTAGAAGGATGGATCAACAAAGCTTGCCAAAGTGATGCTTCTCCATGGCACCAGTTTCAAGTTTTCCAAGTTCTTAAGAAGGTCTGGTTTCCTGCGCTCATCAAGATAAAGATCCTGGCACAAACTTAACATATCATCAATGAGGTAAGATGACAAGTATAAATTGATTACTTAAATAGTTATAATGGTGGTATGGTTTCACTTAACCTATTTTGGATACCAGGTTTAGGTTAGGTTAGTTGCATTAGGCATATTTCTGTGTGTTGCATTTGAAGTCTTTTCATGTCTAGTTAATTTATTGTTCTTAGTTTGTTTCCCTCATTTTACGAACAAGGAAGGATGGAAGTGTCTTCCTCTAGATTATTTTAAATATGTTGGGAATTTGATATGTGTGTAGGTCTACAGCTACCAGTATATTCACAGGTTCTCGAGCACTCATGGGAAGAGCAATCATTCCGCTGTTGGAACTAGTATTACACTGCACTTATACCCAGCACACCTTCAAGGGTGCCCTAGGGAGAGAGGGACAATTTTTTCAACCAGGAGGGGTTTTATTGAGCAATGTTGGTCATTGTTGGATCCTTTGGTCCTCCTTTAAGTTTACTATGGCTTAATGGCATTGTTGAATTCCCTTTTAAAGAGGTTTTTAACCTCAGGGCTAGTGTTTGGGGCCCCTAAAGGTTACCTACTAGGTCTCATGGATCCATTCCCTTCTTGCGCACTTTGGTGGCCTCTGCTTCATCCATGCGACACTATTCTTCAGTTGCAACCACTTCATACACCCTCCTGGTCGTTCAGTCAGTGGGTCCTTGGTATCCCTGACCTTCTTTCCTTAGAGGAAGGCATCCTCCATGCCAGGTTGTTTTTTGTGCTTTGAGAAGGGCATTGAGGGATTTTACCGTATTCTAGGTGTTTGATGGGGCATAAAACCACCCCCCCAGCTCACTCTGGCCTTTCGTTCAAAGCATTTCACTTATTTGAGCATTTTTTGGAACCTAGGGATGCAAATACCCCAGATAGCCTACCTTAGTCTATATTTTATTATTATTTTCTTTTAATTTTAAGTTGACATTTAATAATTACAAATTTACTTTGATTTAAGGCATGTCAGGCTGGATTTTATTTAAAAAAGTGAGTGTGAGATCATATAAATAGATCTCCTCACTTTTATTTTAAATAAGAACTTATGGTATAAATCATTATGTACTTGTTTTGCCCTTCTTAGGGTGTCTCTAGATGGATGCACTCTTTGTGAGGAATTTTTCTGGTTAATGCAATATATTTTTTTGGTAATTATTTGGTGAATCTATACTTTTGGTGATGATTCAATTTGTTGGATGAACACAAGCACGAGGAGGTCAAGCTTCTTAACTTTTGTTCAATGTTGGTGGATGTGCATGTCTCAGTCTTAGTGGTGGCCTTAGAGCTGCACTTTTCCCTAGGATAGGGCTTTACCTTCCTCTTGTCACCTTAGCAAATGAAGACATGTCTCCTTGTGAGGATTTAATAGGGTTTCACCTTAGTTTTTCGAGGCTAGTTTCTTAACCTAGGTCCCTTCCTCACTAGGTTAGAGATCCTCCTTAGAAACCCTAGGTTAGGTAGGGCTTGTGCTAGGGTTTTCCCTAGGTTTTCACACTATTTTCTTCTCAGAGATATAATTTAGGGTTAGTTCTTAGGTCTAGTATAGGGCTTGTGCTAGGGTTTTCCCTAGGTTTTCACACTATTTTCTTCTCAGAGATATAATTTAGGGTTAGTTCTTAGGTCTAGTATAGGGTTAGTCTTGGGTTATTCTAGTTTATTTTTATGTTATTTCTCAGGTCTTTTTCTAGGTTAGTTTTGTTTTATGTTAGTAAGAACCTATTTTAGGGTTAGTCTAGTTTAGCTCTAGAATTAGGTTTTTCTCGCACTCACTCAACTCGCTGCCATAGGACATAACTGAAGGCCTATGGATGATTCTTTTCCACAGGTTCTCACGAGTCCTTCTTCACCAATGCTTCTAGAGCATTCTATCCACTTCCCATCTCCCTGGATTACCATTCCCCATCTTCGTAGCTCTCAAAGATACCCACGTTGTGGCTCCCCCCAGCTTCTTCACCTTGCAAGCCTCCTTTATTTGTCTATGTTGTTGTAGCAACCTTCCTCCCCACTTCCCATATTTTCCCTCTTCTATCCTTCCTCCTTGCGACCTATCTCTCGTGGCCTTCCCTCTGCAGTTTCCCACACTCCTTTCATAAACATTTTTCTCCTTTGCTGGTGTAATATCCAGATTTTGACCCCATTGCATTAAAAAATGTACATGATGTAAATATCGTTCTTAAATCATGGTAAGGAGCTCAAGGCCAAGGCCCCACCATCGATTTAGCATTTTATGTATCGGTAATTAAAATCGATACCTATGGTTATCATGCTAAACAGGCACAATACAAATTAATAACATCATGTAAATATGCAATTTAATAAAATACCCACAACTAGATATGCAATGCAACAAAGAGACGGGGGCATGATTTCACAAGGAAAAGGGACAGAAATTATTCAAACCCTTGAAACAATAGTGTAAAGCCAAATTTCAACGAGAGGGCCCATAAACTCTCAACTACCCATTTTGTCTTATTCACCCAATCATTTAATTTTTCCAGAAATTGGTTGAGGTAGTTAATGAATTGGGAATGGAGAGGTATGGCAGTCAATTTCGTATTGGGGCAAGCCATCCTTTTGGAATATCATGTTTTTGTTTATGTGGCAAGAAAACACCCAGAAATTGGTGCCCTTTCCATTCCTCACCCATGTGTTTCTCTTCCTCACGCAACTGGAGCTAGCTGGGGCATTTTCCTCACATTTTCATGTAGTTTTCCTCATCCATCCATGCTGGGAAATGGCTGGGAAACCCACTTTTGTGTTGCACAGTTGATGGGAAGTAGAGATTCATGATTTGGGGGTTTATGGAGGTTGTTTTTTCTCATGCAATGCCCATAAACGTTTTTTGAAATCGAATTTCTCACCCAGAGTTGTTTTCCCTTTTACCAATTCGGTTTTTGGTTCCCAAGACGTTTTTCCTCATACCCAACACTTGTATTTGTCATTGTGTGCATCCTTTTTTTGGTATGAACTATAATAGGAGTGGAAGAGGCCCAAAATTGGCTTGATAAACCTAGTGAAGAGAGGAACCTCACAAAATGATCAAGAGGGGATGGATAATATTCTATGCACACCCTGAAGAGCACTGGAAGGGAAGGTATGTCCTGTTGGACTGTGTAGCAGTGAAGGGAGTACTTCCTTGTGTTGGGTGTGTAGGTATTGTGGAGGCCAAGCTAGATAGATCTTGTGCAGGTGTCCACAGCTCTGTGGTTGAGCTCACTAGCTTAGCAATTCTTCCTGTCCACTTCCTTAGCATCCTGATAAACTCTACTATAGCTTGGCTTGGCTGAACCTTGGTATGTATTTGGCTATGTGTGAGCTTGTTGTTCCCTTTTTCCTTGTGTAAATAATGCCCAGCTCGGGGGTGGCAGTTGTGCTGAGAGATTGATGAGCACAACTGGCCTATGGTTGGGTGGAATGTTGCAGCGACATAGCTAGTTGTGGGACAACTAAATTTCAAGATAATTTATCTCTTGTATTTAACTCCGCAGTGTATTTGTTTTATGAATTATTATGAACATATTGAATTCTTGAATGAGATTTGATTCTGTAGTATATTAATGCATTATGCATCTGCATATATATTTTTATCTTCAATGCATTTTTGTTTATGTTCATGGGTCTACATCCTCAGTTAGATAGATAGAGCAGTCAGGTCGTGTCCTCTCTATTAGCAAGTAGAGGGGAGGGGACGTGACAGTTGGTGCCTCAAAGAGTCCCTATTCATCTCAGCCTGCATTTGTCGTTACCTTAACCCATTGAAGCCACCTCTCCTCTCCTCCTAACATCGTCGTTGTTGTTGTCACTACACCCTTTGTTCTACACCCCTTCTCCACCTTCACTTTCAGTGCCCTATGATCATCCTTGTCCCCCCTTCCTTCTTCCTTACGTTGTTGTCGTGGGGCTATTGCTATCCCAATAGTCGTCTCCTTCCCTCTGGTATTCTACGCCTTTCTTCACCATTGTTGCAGTCCAGAGGTTTGGTGAAGACCCAATTTTGGCTCCCATTCCTCAATTGATCTTCCCTACTCCCGCGCAGCCTCCTTTTATTCGTTGCATCTTCACTTCGTTTCCCCTAGGTCCCTTTCCCATTTGCTGATGCACAAAATATAATACAAAAAAATGAAGAGCTTAGTATATGGTGTTAAAATCACATCACTATTTGGTATATTTATACGACAAACACTGACATCACCAATGCTGTTATGAACATTCACATATTGTATTGCTACATTGGTTTATGGTGGACGAAATCATTTGGTAAGCTAACATAGTTGATGTGTTAATGATAGCGCCACTATTTATGCTAGCAAAAACATTGCATTCTTCCATCAGAATTTCGGCCAATGTTTATCATATGTATTGTTGCATAGTGTTCAAACCATCGCTAATACACAAGGATTATAGCCTGTGACTTATACACACATTCCAAAGATTATAATGTTTTTTTAATGTCGCCTAAAATTGCATGTATATATTGTATTTGCATTTCTATATCTATAAGTTTATGCTGCTGTAACTTCTCATGAATGAATGACATTAATATATTTGTTTATGAATTGTTAGTGACTAATAATTATTGTGGTATTCTGTGTTTGTTCATGCCTTTTGTTCTCTTCGGAGTACCTAACGTTGTTCATTAAATGGTGCATATTAATCATGAATTTTTTGGATACAATAATCATAACCATGTTTCGAGATATATTGTATGTTGGTACTTAACCAACAATTGCACTCATAATATTTATACACCTACGTACAATTCATCCTTCAAACTCCATTAGGCACTAGTCATTGACACACATATACACAAGATATATTTTTGTGTTCAAGTGCCTTTGTAGGATCAAAATAGGGCTCTCCCCTAGGAGGTTTTGAATTCTGAAGAAGTTAAGGATAAGCGAATAAAGTGACATTGGTCACTTGTATTGCATATTCTTACCGGCGGCAAGAATTTCCATCTCAATCGGTAACATTTTGGTGCAGTTGACGGGGACCATTTCAAAATTTGAAGCAGTTGATCCAAAGTCATTCACACCCCTGGCAAGAACGACATTCAGTAGGAAAATTGAGGTAACTCTTTCTTGGTATTTTGAAAATATTATTGTCAAAGACTAATATTGTAGATCTTACCTCGCGAATCCACAAAGAAGAATCCCGACAAGGATTAACATTTTGGTGCCGTTGCCGGGGACCTCAAATTCATTGAGGTGATATATCTGGGAAAGAAACGACATTTTGGTGAGTCTTGAAGTCCTTGGTTGTATATGATTGCATAAATATTTTGAAAGGACTAACCAACAAACTTACCTAAAAAAGAGCTCAGCCTGTCCCATCTATCAGGTACGCTCTCATTTTATTTAGTATTTTGGAGATATTTGCTTAGCTAACCTGGCAGGTTTCTCCTTGCGACTCTAATCAAAGAAAAATAAAGAAGTACTCTATAAAGACAGGGAATCCTAACAAGATGACATCAAATTATGAATCATCATGCATGAATACGCCAGGATGAGGCTATTTATGTTATCTCTTTACCTAGAGAAAAATTTGTCACTCAGAAATTGCTATGAGGGTTTTCCTCACATTTTTTTTCTTCACTCAGGAAGTTCATTCATGCATTTGGCATGGATTGGGATTACAATGTCGATGAACAAGAAAGAAAGGACATGATCAACAGAATATGGGAAGAAACCCTAGGAAAAATCTAGACTCAATATGATGCAAGAGAAGGAACCACATATGATTTTCCATTCGAGTTTGAAGATCCCGATAATTCGACTGCTACAGAAATGGAAATTGGTTTCGATCCTCTTGATCTATCAGCTTTCCTAGGTTATTCAGATGAGTTACTTGAAGTATTATGGCATGGATTCAAGGGTGAACATGATAATGTCGTGTATCATATGGAGTGGTTTATGACTATGGCTTTAGAATATGGTATTAAACAAGAAGAAGATGTTTACATGCGATCATTTTTCCTTCACCTGAGAGGAAAATCTCTCGCTTGGTTTGTGGCCCTAGATAAAGGAACGATATGATCATTTGCAGAAATGGTGGAAACATTTTGTAACCACTGGTATTCACAGCACCGTGATGAATGGATACCTTGTGTCAAGCATGCGAAGGACTTGTTAAGTAAGGAATCCCAAAGCAAATATCAGGTTGAAGAAACCATTGTTCAAGGTCTAACTAATGATATCTTAAGCATGACAGATAAAGCTTCCCAGGAAAATGAATATGATGATGATACGAAAGTCATAATTGAAGAAGCCAAGGGACAAAAATATAGGATGGATCCTCCCTTCCAACATACATAAACTCCTTGTGACATACTATATCTCTGGGAACATAATAACGATAATTCTGAGGACGATGGTTATTGGAAATTTATGGGTTCACCTCTATATGATTCCTCGATACCAAGTAGCATTGTATCCATACATTATTAGGATTATTAATCCTCCCTTGTCCAATTTGGTCATATGTCTAAATCAGGAGTCATGTATAAATCAGGAGTCTATCCAGTCTATTTTTAGTCACTAGCACCATTGGGTCCACTTGGCCTAATTGGGGCACATGTTTCAGTTACTAAAGTGTGGGGAACACTAATTGAGGCCTACTGCCGCTGATTGAACTTGCATGCATAAGTTTAGGAGCCTCCTAGACCAATCCCTACAATTTAGGAGACACTGGGAGTGCCGATACCAACCAAGGTCAGTTGAGTTGAGTTGGTGACTAGTAAAGCTAAGTTATGAGTCAGTTACATTCAGTTTTAGTCCTCTACATTCAGTTAGCGCTAGGTTTGCATGGCTCAATGCAGGAGAGGTGCATTTCTCACCTACCTCAGTCAGTTAGCTTCAGTCAACACTGAATTAGACACTTGAGTTGTGTTTTAGAACTTCGATGAACTCCAGTGATGATTTAGACAAGGTCAGTTAATCATTGAGTCCTCCGATAATGATTTAGACAAGGTATTAGTTACCTACAGTCAAGTAGAGTGTAATCAATTCGAATTTCCTCATGTGGATTCGAATTACTTGTGGCTATTTAGCCATTGTACTTCATTGTAATTAATATCTAATTACTTTTTTATTAATGAAAGCATTCACAGTTGCAAGCCATTTTTGCACTGTTTCATTCTTCAATTGCTGAGTAAATTGTGTGATCTATTTTGTGAGTTGTGTGTTTGTCTACAGATATATGTGCTAAATTTATATACATTACAGCGAAGAAGAGCATCTTGATGAATTTACTCAGGAAGAGCCAGAACATGACACTATTTTGGATGAGGAACTCTCAGTCACCTCTAGCAGGGATGTTGAAGGCGTAAATTACGAAGACCCTGTTGAAAGAGATATAATCATTCCTTCCCCTTATGAGGCTAATGACGAAGAGTGGCTCAACCATTTTTCCACCATAATTGAAGATGGAAAAACACCAGACTTTGCAGATAGTGGTTATATGCAGATGGGCCATTATGATGAAAAATTCAAAGACTTGGAACCTCGTATCTTTGGTGATTCTTCCATGTTGCCACCATCATACTCATCCTGCAGCAGGGAATCTTGTCGCACAGAGGATCCTTTTGCAGATGTTCAGCATATGATGAGCCACAGTTATCACTCTCAGTTGTTCCCCTCAAGAAGCGTAGAAGAAGTTTTTCAACCCGTTCCATCGGTAAGCCCTCGATGACACGTCTCAACAATATCGAGGAAGGTAGGTGGATAGGTATGGTTTTCATCGCTCTATTTCATAATATTTATTGTTTATTGTTTCATTTGAAGCATGAAGGTATGGGTTATATTGTTGACAATTTCAAAAGTTCAAAGATTATTGGGGTTACTAACATGCATTAGAGGAAATTTCAACTCAAAATGGGCCTCCTAAAATGAATTAATAAAATAATAAAATAATATTTATTAATTTTAGAGGAAGAAAAGAAAAAAACTACTTTTTTGTTTGTATTTTGGACATATCTCCTCGTGTTTTTACTCAAATTTCGATCGAGAGATCTCGTTGGATGTGGAATTAAATTCCACAATTCCGCATCCAACGAGTACCCACTCGGCATACTTTTTACGGACCCCGCTACCCCAAAAACAAGAAATACTTGAAAAAACGGAATGATGATGTCATCATTCCATTTTTTCAGGTATTTCTTGTTTTTGGGGTAGTGGGGTCCGTAAAAAGTATGCCGAGTGGGTACTCGTTGGATGCGGAATTTAATTCTGCATCCAACGAGCTCTCTCGATTGAAATTTGAATAAAAGCACGGGGAGATATGTCGAAAATACAAACAAAAAAAGTAGTTTTTTTTATGATACATATCCCTAAATTTATATTAAAAAGAGTGTTTAAGACCTATACGGTATTTCAAATTTAAAGCAATTTCATTGGCTAACACATGATGACATGGAATTTGAATCAAAGTTAAAAGGCCCATTTTGAGTTGAAATTTCCTCTAATGATTGTGGAAAAGATAAGCAACATACCTATATGTACAAAGAAGATCTTGAGTAAATGCAAGGACAGGTTGAGGCTCACATGTGAATATTTGCAAAGTCCAACTCCACGGATAGTCTCCCAAGTTCAGGATTCATGGGCAAGTTTCAGGCATAATTTTTCTAAAGATATATATGATGAAGGTATCCCATAGATAAGTCCACTAGAAGGATGGATCAACAAATCTTGTCAGAGTGATGCTTCTCCATGGCACCAATTTCAAGTTTTCCAAGTTCTTAAGAAGGTTTGGTTTCTTGCACTCATTAAAATAAAGATCCTGGTACAAACTCAACATATCATCAATGATGTATTGTCTTGAATTACACTAAAGGACAAAGGTAATATGAGAAGCATGAATTGCTTACTTAAATGGTCACATTGGTGGTATGATTTCACCTAACCTGCATTCTATACCAGGTTCAGGTTAGTGTTAACAAAAAAGTGTTCACCTAGATCTACATGGTCTAAACCATATCCATACATCATATTACCACCATTATTTCCTTCATTTTGACCTTCACAATTGTATTTCCACTAAAAATGGTCTAAAACATCATTATTCCTTCCCATAAATGAAGGGATGATGAGCATTTATTATTATTTATCCCCAATCTCTCCAAAAAGGGGTAAAAAACCCTAAAAATGAGAATGGGTCAAAAAACGCTAGATAAATACCATGGACAATAAAATACCATGGGTCAAAAACCCTTGGACCATACTATAAATACATTGTGAAGGACTCGCCCAAAACACTTTTGGTCACTTTTTGTCATTTGCTCTCAGTCACATCACATACTTTTCCTGCCATATTTTGCCACACTATTTCTCACGCTGTATGTTGAGTTCACTCCGTACCCATTTGGATCCATTCCCCCCATCTAACAACAAATTTTGGAAGATATTGGAGACACAAACTGTGGAGCTGCAGAACCATTTCCAAAGACCTCTACGGTGGCTCATTTTTCAAAAAAGGTAGTTTATTTTTGTTGTGCATTAGTTAGTTTTATATATGTGAAAACCCTAAAAAATATTTGTTGTTATCTTTTTTTCCCTTTTGTTATTGTTGAACCCTTCCTTATGCTCTGGATGGGCTAAGGTTGGTGCTTTTGCACATAGTAGGGGAGAAATCCCCACTATAGTTAAGTTAGTTGCATTAGGCATATTTCTGTGCATTGCATTTGAAGTCTTTTCATGGGTAGTTAGTTTATTGTTCTTAGTTTACTTCCCTCATGTTGCGAACAAGGAAGGACGAAAGTGTCTATCTCTAGATGCTTTTAAATATCTCGGGCATTTGATATGTGTGTAGGTCTACAGGTACTAGTATATTCACAAGTTCTTGAGCTCTCCTGGGAAGAGCACTCATCTCGCAATTGAAGCTAGTGTTACGATTCACTTGTACCCAGTGCACCTTCAGGTGTACCCTATGGAGAGAGGGCCAATTTTTTCAACCAGGAGGGGTGTTATTGAGCAATGGTGGCCATGGATGGATCCTTTGTTACTCCGTTAAAGGTTATATGGCTTAATGGCGTTGTTGACTACCTTTTTAACGAGGTTTTTAACCTCAGGGTTGATGTCCGACCCCCGTAAAGGTTGACTACTGAGTCTCATGGATCCATTCCCTTTTTGCGCACTCTGGTGGCCTATGCTTCAACCACGAGACACTAGTATTTAGTCGCGACCACTTCATACACCCTCCTGACCCTTCAGTCAGTGGGTCCTTGCTCTTCCTGGTCTTCTTTCCTCAGAGGAAGGCATCATCCATGCTAGGTTGTTTCCATGCTTTGAGGAGGGTGTTGAGGGATTTTTCTGTATTCTAGGGGTTAGATGGGGAAAAACGCCCTCCCTACAGCCCGCTCCAGCCTTTTGTTAGGATTCTTTCTCTTTTTTAGCACGCTTTGGCAATTGGGGATGCAAATACCCTAGGTAGCCTACCTTAGTATATATTTTATTATTATTTTCTTTTAATTTTAAGTTCACATTTAATAATTACAAATTTACTTGTTTTAAGGCATGCCAGACTAGATTTTATTTGTAGAAGTGAGAGTGAGATCATATAAATAGTTCTCCTCACTTTCATTTTAAATTATAACTTATGGGATAAATCATTATGCACTTGTTTTACCCTTCTTCGAGTTTCCTTGGATGGATGTGCTCCTTGTGTGTAATTTTTCTGGTTAATGAAAGCTATTTTTCTGGTAATTCTTTGGTGAATCTCTGCTTTTGGTGATGCTTCAATTTGTTGGATGAACACATGCACAAGGAGGTCATGATTCTTACCTTTTATTGAATGTTGGTGGATGTGCATGTCTGAGTCTTAGTGGCGGCCTTAGAGCTGCACTTTGCCCTAGGATAGGCCTTTACCTTCCTCTTGTCACCTTAGCAAACAATGACACGTCTCCTTGTGAGGGTGCCCTAGGGTTTTACCTTAGTTTTTCTAGGCGAGTGGCTTAACCTAGGTACCTTCCTCAGTAAGTCATCACTCCTCGTCAGAAACCCTAGGTTAGGTAGGGCTTGTGCTAGGATTTTCCCTAGGTTTTGACACTATTTCTTTCTCACAAATCTAATATTGGGTTAGTTCTTAGGTCTAGTCTAGGGTTAGTCTAGCTCCGTTTTATGTTAGTTCTTAGTTATTTTGCTAGGTTATTTTAGTTTTATGTTAGTAAGAACCTATTTTAGGGTTAGCCTTGGTTCGTTCTAGGGTTAGGTTTCACTCGCACTCACTCAACTCGCTGCCCTAAGACAGACCTGGTAGGCTGCAACTGCTTCTTTTCTGTAGTTTTTCTCGAGTCCTTTTTCACCAATGCTTCATAGAGCATTATATCCACTCCCTATCTCCCTGACTTACCATTCCCCATATTCGTATCTCTCAAAGCTACCCATGCTGCGGCTCCCCCCAGCTTCTTCACCCTGCGAGCCTCCTTTCTTTGTCTACGCTGCTGTAGCAACCTTCCTCCTCGCTTCCCATATTCTCCCTCCTCTATCCTTCCTCCTCGCGACCTATCTCTCATGGTCTTCCCTCTGCATTTTCCCACGCTCCCTTCGTAAACCTCTTTCTCCTTCCTTGGTGCCTCAAATACTCCCTACTCTTCATCTCGGACTGCGTTTGTCGTTACCCTAACCCATCGCAGCCACCTCTTTGCTCATACTACCATCATCATTGTTGTTTTGTCGCTACACCCTTCGGCCTACACCCCTTCTCCACCTTCATTTCCAGTGCCCGCCGATCATCCTTGTCTCCCCTTCCTTCCTCCTTATAGCGTTGTCATGAGGCTATTGCTATCCTGCCAGCCGTCTCCTTCCCTTCGGGAGTCTGCGCCTTTCTTCACCGCTGCTGTAGTTTGGAGGTATGGTGCAGACCCACTTTCGTCTCCCATTCCTCAACCAAGCTTCCATACTCCCACGCAACCTCCTTTTCTCCATTGCATATTCACTTCCTTTTCCCCAAGTCCCTTTCCCATTCGCTGATGCACAAAAGCTAATACAAACACACGAAGAGGTTAGTATATGGTGTTAAAATCAAATCACTATTTGGAATATTTATATGGCAAACACTGACATCATCAATGATATTATGAAATTTCACATATTGTATCGTTACATTGGTTTACGGTGGATGAAATATTTTGGTAAGCTAATATAGATGATTTGTTAATTATAGCACCGCTATTTCTGCTAGCAAAAACATTTCACTCTTCCATCATACTTTTGGCCAATGTTTATTGTATATACTATTGCATAATATTCGAACCATCGTTGATGCACAAGGATGATATCCTGCAACTTATACACACATTATAGAGATTATAATGTTTTTTTAATATCGCGAAAAATTGCACAGATATAATGGTATTTGCATTTCTAGATCTCTAAGTTCATACTGTTGTAACTTCTCGTGAATGACTGACATGAATATATTTATTGTTAATGAATTGTTAGTGACTAACAATTATTGCAGTATTCTCTGTTTGTTCATGCCTTTTTAATCTAGGTCGTGCCCAGGTGCACGCTAGGGACAATAGTCGTCTGAATGAGTCGAGTTCTGTTATGGTGGAAGCATATAAAAAGGAACAACAAAGCAGGAAACACACTAGGTCGGCAAGAAATATACACATAGACAAAATGCAAGAATTCAAACCAATTTTTTACTTATGCTCCATGAAAGATGGAGGAATCAGATGATGATAAGAAAGATATCTATATTACATAATGTACATGCTTATATAGAATGCTGAGACTTTTGGGTGACTACTCATTATGTTCAGTTACAAGAATTTATAACGGTCAGAAGTTCAATCGTCGCAGAGCATGTTGGTATGATGTATTCGAGGACCTGTCAAGGCAAACCTGTCGAATGCGAACTCATCGACTGAACATGTCGAAGGTGAACCTATCGAATGTGAACCTGTCGGCTGCCAAGGCTAACCTGTTGAAGGAGAATATGTTGGCTGCTAGTTGGATCATTCCTCCTTCCTTAAGAAACAATGGTCTCCATTGTGTATTCATTTAGGTGAGGAAACTTGTCGGCGACTTCATTATTAGAGTACCATTTTCCTTGCGCGGGGAGTTGTCCAACTTTAACTAATTGAAACAAGGGAATGGAGTTCGTCTTTGTAAGGCATATGTGTTGTCCCACAATGGTTTCACAAAGAAGGGGTTCCTGAACATATGGATGGATGTCTTCAGGTTCCACTATCTACAAGTTGTTCTGTTCCAACAATGGTGCATGGTATGGTTGAAGCAGATCTACATTGAAAATAGGATATAGGCTAAGGAATGTAGGAGTGTTGAGCCCAAAAGCGTTTTCTCCAATATATTTAAGGATATTATATGGACCATATCGCAAAGTTTTCATCTTTCTGTGTCGACCAGTGAAACACTCCTTCTTTAGATGTAACCAAACATGATCCCCAATTTGTAATGCATGAGGAATACGATGCTTGTCATGTCGGGACTTAGTTTTTGCATTTTCTCGTTGCAACATTTCCTGTGCTTGCTTCTGGATGTTGTAGATTTGATATTTGAAATTCAATGCTTTCTCCACTTCTCGTCCTTCGAAGTCGGTCTTGTTTGACTGTGTCAAGGAACTGATTAAGTCGATAGGCGTCGAGGGTTGAAATCCGTAACATATATCAAATGGAATCTTGAATGTTGAGTTGTGTTGAGCATGATTGTAGTTGTGCTGTATGTATGGAAGGTTGTCATACCATTTTCGATGATGCTTGTGGTTGTACATGCGAAGATATTGTACGGCTAAGCGATTTACAACTTCCGTTTGTTCGTCTGTTTATGGATGGAAGGATGTTGACAAAAAAAGTCTCGTGTCGATCTGTTGCTAGAAAGTTTGCCAAAATGTGCTGACAAATATAGCATCTTTGTCGGAAATAATGGTCATTAGGAGGCCATAGTGTTTCCACACAAGTTCAAAGAAGAGTTGAGCACTCTGATGTGCTGTCATAGTCTTCTTGCATGGTATGAATATAGCCATCTTGGAAAATATGTCGACTACTACTAGTATCGTGTCATGCTGATGTTTGGTAGTAGGATATCCCGTCAAGTAGTCAATAGAAATAGATTGCCATGGTTGACTAGGAACTGGAAGGGGTGTGTATAGTCCTTGTTGTCGATTCAGTGGTTAAGCAATGTCACAAACCATGTCAGCGGTTAAGCAATGTCAGCTTTAAGTGAAGGCTAGTAGAAATACTTTTGGAGGATAAAAAGTGTTTTTGCGACTCCAAAATGTCCTGCAGTCTTGCTATAGTGCGCGTCCCAAATCAGCTTTTGTCGGTGCTCACCGGTTGGTACACAAAGTTGTCCAAGCTTGTATAGCAAGGTGTCCTTTAGGAAGTAGTCGACAGTTGAAAACTTGTCGGTCTGAAGCTATCGATAGATTGTAGAAAAATCACAGTCTACCGAATACAATTGCGGCCAAGTAGTGATGAAGTAACCCTGCATACGCATCACTGTAGATAGTAGAGTAATGGGTGGTCTACTGAGACAATCGGCTACGGAATTGGCTTTTCCTTTCTGATACTTAATTACCAACTAAAATTATTGTAGGTAATTAATCCACTTGAGTTGTCATCTTTTCTGTAGTTTCGACTGAGTCGGAGCAAACTACAAAGGCTTATGGTCAGTGAGGATGACCGTTTCCCTGCCAAGAATGTAGTGTCTCCATTGCTTAAGAGATTTCACAATGGTGTACAATTCTTTTTCATAGGTCGAGTACCTTCTGACTGTGTCACTGAAAGTTTCGGAATGAAATGCAACTGGGTGACCTGACTGAGTGATCACTTCCCCAAGGGAATAGTCCAATGCATATGTCTCAAGCTCAAAGGGCTGATGCAAATCAGGTAACACAAGTACTGGTGCATTACAAAGTTTGTTTTTGATTTGTTCAAAAGCTTGTTGTTGTGTCGGTGTCCATTTGAAGACAGTTTTCCCATTTCCTTTCGTCAAATGATTCAAAGGCCATGTGATGTGGCTGAAGTCATGTATGAATCGTCGATAGAAATTCACCAAGCCAAGAAAAATTCTTAGTTCATGAATGTTTTGAGGAATGGGCCAGTCTTTGAGGATTTGTACTTTTTCTAGGTCGACATGAATGCCTGCAGAGTCAATTACATACCCCAAATAATTGATGCTGGTCATCGCAAATGAGCATTTGTCCATGTTCAGATACAACCAATGTTGTTGGAGAGTGTCAAAAACTTGTCGAAGTTGTTGGACATATTCTTCCCATGATCAACTGAAAATAAAGATATCGTCGAGATAGACAATGACATATTTACCAATGAAAGGTCGTAGAAGGTCATCCATATATCTCATGAAGGTTGCAGGTGCAATGGTTAAGCCGAAAGGCATGACTAACCATTCAAAAAATCCTTCCTTGGTCTTGAAAGCCTTTTTCCATACATCGGTGTACTCGATTGGAATCTGGTGGTATCCTGACTTGAGGTCGAGTATCGTAAAGAACTTAGCACCTTTCAGATTGTCGATGAGTTAATCAATCTGTGGAAGAGGGTATCTGTTCTTCACTTAAATTTTGTTGAGATCCCAGAAGTCGATGCACATGAGCCAAGTCCCGTATTTCTTTGGAACTAAGACGACTAGACTTGCACAAGGAGAGGAGTTGGGGCGGATATGACCCTTGTCGATCAAATCCTGGATTTGTCTACGAATCTCTTCATTTTCGAGAACAGATATTCTGTAAATAGATGCATTAGGTAATGAAGAACCAGGAACAAGTTCAATGTAGTGTTTTACCTGACAGTGTAGAGGTACTCCGTCTGGTGCTTGAAATATGTTCTGGTATTCTTTAAGAATGTTGTCGATCTGTTGTTGTTGTCGGGAGCTGCGCTGTTTGGTGAGTCGACTCGTTGTTGCAGTCTCCCTGGAATGTTGAGGCTTTATCATGATTAATGCGAACTTTTGAGCATGATTGATAAGCTTCTTTGTTTGTTTGATCGATAACATAGCAACCGTTGATGTGGGTTGTCGCTCTGGTATGCCATACGATTGGTTCCAGATTTTCACAAACACCTTATGAGGCTGTGACTATTAGAGGAAATTTCAACTCAAAATGGGCCTTTTAACACTAATTCAAATTCCATGTCATCATGTGTTAGCCAATGAAATTTCTCTAAATTTGAAATACCGTATAGGTCTTAAACAATTTTTTAATATAAATTTGGGGATAGGTATCATAAAAAAAACTACTTTTTTGTTCGTATTTTTGACATATCTCCATGTGTTTTTACTCAAATTTCAATCGGGAGAGCTCTCTGGATGCGAAATTCAATTCCGCATCCAACGAGTACCCACTCGGCATACTTTTGATGGACCCCGCTACCCCAAAAACAAGAAATACCTGAAAAAATGTGATGATGTCATCATCACATTTTTTCAGGTATTTCTTGTTTTTGGGGTAGCGATCAAAAGTATGTCGAGTGGGTACTCGTTGGATGCGGAATTTAACTTCGCATCCAGTGAGCTATCCCGATCAAAATTTGAGTAAAATCACAGGGAGATATGTCGAAAATACGAACAAAAAAAGTAGTTTTTTTTTAATTTTCTTCCTCCAAAATTAATAAATATTATTTTATTATTTTATCATTTTTCTTAAGAGGCCCATTTTGAGTTGAAATTTTCTCTGATGATATGTACCATGTTGATCCCATAGGTATGGTTTACCGAATAGGGCATTGGCTACGAAAAGCGGTGCCACGTCATATAGTACTTCATCTTCAAAAGGCTTAATGAAGTAGGCGAGTTGACATTGCCATGTGATCCTTAGTTCCCGCCCATCCTTCATCCAACCGATATTGTAAGGCTAAGGATGTGGAGTGGTGACAAGACCTAATTTCTTCACAAGATCTTCAGAAACGAAGTTCTTCTGGATACCATTATCCACAATCAGATGTAATGGATTGTTCTAGAATTCGTATCCATGTATGGAATAGGCGTTCTCGTTCCTCCTCATCGACGATGGTTGAGGTCAAAGCCAGGAGGGTTGATGCATCTGGATCAGATTCTACTAGGGTTCTATCGGACAAGTGGGATGTCGACAATTTGTCCAAAAATGTCTTCCGAGCTTTGCATTCTGATGTATCATGCCATGATGAACTGTGATAATCACACCATTTCTCGGTAGGGTTCTGTTTACTACGATCCCTCTTGTCTTTATGAAATTTATTCTTTTGATGATCAGGCTTTGGCAGAGTCTGCTGAGAAGGATTCTTGAACTTGTCGGAGTTGGTTGGAAATGTCTTGTCGGATGTTCGACATGTTGGCTTGTTCGCGAAACGTATTTTTCTTTTTGTTTAGATTCAATCTTGTTGGCATAATGAAATGCATCCACAAGCATGCTAATAGTCAGAAACTCCATCTCTTATTGAATGTACGGGGATAAACCGCTAACGTACTTCAAGACAAGCAATTTATCTTCTTCTTGGATGCTAAGTCTAGCCATGAGTCGATAAAACTCGTCGGTATAACTCTGTACGGACTGGTCTTTCCACTGCCTTAGTTGTTGCCACTTCTTGTACTATTGTTAAAGGTACTTGGGTGGATAGAACTCCTTTCGGACATATTCGAAAAATTTTACCCATGTGTCGATGGGGTCTTCTTCTTTTTCCATCTTTGTCGATAGATTCTCCCACCAGTAGTGTACGGAGGTTGACATCTTTAAGGATGCAATGGTGATCTTTTCCGCTTCAGAGAGTTGATTTACCGCGTAGTAAGATTCCAATTGTTGTACCCAATTATCGACGGATTCCATGTCAATCTTACCTTTAAGGTTTGGTATGTCCATATTCATTTGCACTTTGAAGGGGCTGATTTTATCGAAGTGAGATCGCGTCGAGGATATCCTGGAGTTTGCAGTGACTCTAAGGAGAATATCGCTGAACTGGGCAAACTTTTTAGTTCACTGGCGAGCCAGTGCTTTTTCTATGAGTTGCTTTGTCTCTTCAGTTGCATGTCTATTGTTAGCTTCTTTGACCATCTTTTTTGAAGTCTAAGGAAGTGTCTGCTTGTGTTGTAGAGTTTGTGAGTGTATTTGAACAAGAATAATTTAAATAAAGTTCGATGGAAGTGCTTATGTAACTTAAGTTCTGGACAAGATCTTGCTATGATACCAATGATCCAGGTCGTGCCCAGGTGCACGCTGGGGACAATATTCGATTGAATGAGTCGAGTTCTGTTATGGCGGAAGCATATAAGAAGGAACAACAAAGCAGGAAACACACTAGGTCGCCAAGAAATATACACACAGACAAAATGCAAGAATTCGAAACAATTTATTATTTCTGCTCCATAAAAGATGGAGGAATCAGATGATGATAAAAAATATGTCTATATTACATAATGTACATGCTTATATAGAATGCTAAGATGTTTGGGTGACTACCCGTTACGTTCAGTTACAAGAAGTTATAATGGTCAGAAGTTCAACCGTCACAGATCATGTTGGTATGTTGTATTCGAGGCGGACCTGTTCAATGCGAACTCGTTGGCTGAAAATGTCGAGGCAAACTTGTCGAAGATGAACCTATCTATTGCCAAGGTGAACCTGTGGAAGGCGAATCTATCGGCTGCTGGTTGGATCACTACTTTTGTTCTTTTCGGAGTACCTGATGTTGTTGATTAAATGGTGCATATTAATCACTAATTGTTGCATACGATCTTCATAATCACGTTTCACGATATATTATATGCTGGTACTTAACCAATAATTGCACTCATAATCTTTATACACCTACATACGATTCATCCTTCAGACTCCATTAGGCACTGGTCATTTACACACATATATGCAAGATCTATTTTTGTTTTCAAGTGTATTCGCTGGATCAAAATAGGGCTCTCCCCTAGGAGGTTTCAACTTCCGAAATTATATGCTAGTACTTACCCAATAATTGCACTCATAATCTTTATACACCTACATACAATTCATCCTTCAGACTCCATTAGGCACTGGTCATTGACACACATATATGCAAGATCTAATTTTGTTTTCATGTGTCTTTGCAGGATCAAAATAGGGCTCTCCCCTAGGAGGTTTCGACTTCCGAAGCAGTTAAGGATAAACAACTAAGGTGATAGTGGTCACTTGTCTTGCATATGCTTACCGATGGCAAAACCTGCCATCTCAACCGATAACACCTTGTTTATCAAAACTTGTTGGATTTTAATGCAAGATATGAATACATGGCGAGCCTTATGCCTTGCTAAGGTGATTCAAACTTGAATTTGTTGTTGGATCTTTTATTTAATGGATCCAGCTTCAGCCGTCCTGAGGGGTATACGTGTTAACCAAAACGCCTTTAATCCATCGGAATTTGGTAGACTAATTTTTGCTTAAATTACAATTTTAAATGTTCAAATTGCAATTTCTGTGATCTAAATAGTTTTTAAATAAGACATTTACTTTAGGACAGGTCATTACAATTGCTAAAATAATTAAATTGCAGAAATAACAATTTCGATAAACAATATGTAGTTTTTTATTTTTAATATAAAAATTGACTTGGGCGTTTTAGTGGTATTTTATCCTACTCGCTTCAGAAACACCACAGACTTCTGTCGAAAATACAAATATTCCCTTTGATTACGGAATAGGGTGTCTTGTGAACACTAGGCAATGCTTTTTTTCTCGTCAAAATTCTGTAAATTATAGAAATATAAGCTTTGGTTAGAGTTCAGAAGACGCCCTCTTCCGTAATTTTGTTAATAGTCAAAATTTTGTAAATTACAGATATGAACACTGAACGATTTACAACATAGCAATCGTCACCAGTTCAATAAAATATAAATAAACGGACGTGTAACGTTTTAGTTTTGTATAATGCCGCGGAATTGTAAATACATGGTTAAAATTGCAATAGTATTGTGGAATTGTTAATATGCATGGTTAAAAATGTATAATCTAAATGCTCAGAGGATTTATTGTGGAATTGTTAATATACACTGCTAAATGCTCTAGCCTTTGGAATGCTTAGAGGTTAATACAGTTTTAACAATCAAATAATTTGGATTTTTTTTGCATAGAACATTATAGTTTATTTAGGAGGAGTAGTGTTTTGGATTTTATGGTGAGTTTGGTTGATAGTTTGTAGTGTTTTTTGACAAAATTTAAATAGAGCTAGTATTTTTAGATTTAGATTTAAAATTTAAATGGATTGGAAGCGTTTAAATTGTATTTTTGATTTTATAAATAGATTTAGCACTTCTAAATTTAGATTTAACCAATTTTTTTAGGTGATTTCAACCAAAATCCACAATAAAATCCAAAAACTAAAATAAAAATGTAATTTAAATATTCTATGTTTTCAACCTTTTTCAAGCATATTTTTG
>LPNX010435825.1:538385-658772 GCA_001517045.1 Pseudotsuga menziesii | reverse complement strand
GTCCTGTCATAACCCAAAACCCATCACCCACATCAGTATTTCGTCACAAAAAATAAAGAAAACATATACCCAGATGCCAAAACCTGCCCAGGAGCCATCGAACCACGAGATCCCAAATACCCAGATGCTGGGAAAGCCTGTTCGGAATGAGAGGAAGGAAAAATACCTTTGAGATCTGGGAAAGCCTGTTCGGAATGAGAGGAAGGAAAAATACCTTTGAGATCTGGGAAAGCCTGTTCGGAATGAGAGGAAGGAAAAATACCTTTGAGATCTGGAGGTTGCGAGTGAAATCGGTGAGAATTCTACTGTAAACCAAATGAAAATCCATAGGAGTCCTGGACACGCCAAACTTAAAACCTTATCGCAGAAACACTGCAGTAGGTTGAAGGAGAATTCCTCAGGAACACTCTGACACAGATGCAAGTAAACTTTCAACACGCCATAATGGAACCGCCTGAAAAGAAAACATGGCGACGCAGATGCAAGGAAACTTTCAGAACACGCCATAATGAAGAACACTCTGCCGTCTTTGCAGGTTATGCCCTGCCATTTCCCTGTGCAGGCATCGGCCGAGCTCCAGTTTTTGGCGAGAATGCCGTGCAAGTCTGTCATCGAATATGACCACGAAAAGCATTGTCCGAGGCGGTGGAAAACCTCAGGAAACAGCGGGTAAACCAAAAACCCAACAGGCAAACGCGAAACACGCGTCGTAATCTCATTGATTCCATAGACGAAAGTGAACAGTGGTTTTCCGAACTTCTTCGGAGAGAAACGCCTAACGGCGTAAATATAATATTAGTTTATGTAATATTAATATTACCAATTGCTCAAAAAGGTGCAACAAAATGTTTAAGAAAAAAATGATTAAAGTAAATTAGATATGATTCAAAGTAAAAAAAAAAAAGTATTTTAAGAACTCTGATTTATAGTTTTAAGCACAATCCAATAAATAAAGAAACAAAAGCTTAAGGTAATCTTACATAGCAAAATATGTAACGATGCAAATTCTTCTAATATATCCATGAAAACTACAAAATAAAATTGACAAAAAACTGCATACCCAATGAAAAAACTCAAGAAGACAAATGCATCTATTAGAAAAATCAATATACATGCCATTTAAAATTTCACTAGCAATAAAACATTACACAACTCGCAAATCATATATTTTAGGACATTGTTGCACACTAAGACATAAGAATTCATAGTATATATTATATGCAAGTTGTCTCAAATCTAAAGCCCCGTTGGATTCAAATGCATCACAAACAAAAACAAAAAATAACAAAAATGAAGTTACACGAAAGCAACCAAAATATTATGCATAAGAGATCAAAAAATAGCCAAATAACCACTAAAAATGACAGCCAAACAAACTCCTTAAAACATGTATGTAAGATATTTATATTGTTTCAAGCTTGAACACCACAAATTGGCATAGTATTCAACATCTATCCTTGATACCCTATGCTCTTCAAAGAATAATTGGAATATTCCCCTCCTCTAAAGAGCTCTTAGTAAATGTCCATCAAGGTTTATACCATTCATCCAAAATCACAAAATTCTAACCCATGTTTGCACATTGCTTTAAATTTAAGTTTTTAGAAAAAAATCATTTTGCGACCAGGGTAATGCTAAACACCACAAATAAACATTGTATGCAACATAAGCCTCGATGTTAAAAACCATAAATAAGCATGGTTTTTAACATCTATCCTTGATACCTTATGCTCCTCTAAGCATAATTGGATGTTTCCCCTCCTCCAAAGAGCTCTTAGTAAATGTCCATCAAAAACTCATACCCTTTGTCCAAAATCAGAAAATGCACACCACACAAATTACTCCAAAAGCAAGAACAAAATCCCCATATTTGGCTAGAAGCTGGAGTTAGAAATGATTTATGTTCAACAACCATGCCCAAATAATTATTGAACATGGTAGTCTAACCATCGACAATAAGGAATTGTCCTTTTTCCATTTCATCAATATTATTATTCTAATTTGTGTCTAGTAAGATATATATTTTTGTAAAATCAAACATGGAAGAAATGTTTTCATATCCACTATTACCACTTGAGATATAAACTTTTGAAATTGAATTGATAATTTAGAAAATAATAAAGTTTTGTTTTTAATAAACAAAAATTACATATTTGAAGATGGTTTGTCTTTACAAGTAAATTTAAATTATAAATAGTTAAGAATTGTAAATATTTAAGAGAGTTCCTAACATTGTTTTTAATATATAAAGGAAATGATTAAATTAGAAAGATCGTATATAAAAGCATCTCATATGAAATTGTTTCTTTAATAATTATTAAAATTTTAAAATAAAAAACAAATAAAATCATAAATAAATAAATATTTGTGTTAATTTTTTTATTAATTTATGTATAAATCAAATTTAAGAAAATATAATACTGATTTTTTAACTTCTAAAAAAACATTGATCTAAAACTTAAAATTATGAAACAATTAGATAAGGTTATATAAATTTATTATTTGTGTATATTTGTTTATCTAAAGTTTACTATACAAACATTTATAAGAAATCACACTAAAAGACATAAGTTGTATGAAGGTTATATAAAAAAATAAGAGTTATCACAACACTCTATGTAAGTTGTATCTTCATGTATAAAAATTATTCTAAGGTTTGTGTTTTATGGTTTTGTCAAAATAATAAAAGAAATAGATAAGACAAATTACAGATCTCAGTACCAATTGTTATTTTATATGTCAAATATACACTAAGAAATTGGTTGTGTGAACTTAACACAGTAGGAAATTGGTTGTGTGAACTTAAGTCAATGGTATTTAGTGATTCTTAGGCATTTAGTACAAGAGAGTGATGTCCCTCCAAGTAATAGGGTGTATGCCCTATTGTGTTGTTGATGTATGTTGTAATATTGACTTTGGAGCAAAGTGAGGATGCTATAACAACTCTAACAAATCCAAAAAGCTTGTTCCATGTTACATTAGGAGAGGTAAATTTATTTTAGGCTTAATTATTCTAAGAGAAAAAATCATGCGCTACGTAAAGAATGAATAGGGAATTATCTTGCTAGAAACAATGACATCATTTTTAATCCTTTTAGTTATCTCAAAAAATGGTGTGCCATTTTGTAGCTAGCAATTGCCCCAGAATGTGCAATAAAACATCGAAAGGGAAAATAATGCAAAGAAAAGTAGAAATGATGAAGTGGAAAAGAGAGTAGTATTTTCTTTTGCGAATTATTATTGGTATAGGTCAAGATCCAACCCCATGATGATCTTCCACCCAATGTCACACAATGTGATAACTATTTGTTTATGCTTGGGACTCAACCTTGTCTGTTATATCATGGACTCTTAATTATGTATTCGTAGTGTTTTTTGGGATGGTTTAAACATATGGGTACTTTGGTAGATGGGCGACCCAATTTTGAGTTGACATTGACATAATATATGTCAAGAAAATTATTGTGACTTGTAGAATTAACTTTGAAAACAATAGGATACCTTTCTTGATGTGTGTCCTCTTCTACAACTAATTTATGAGTTCTTTCCATGCACATTTACATGTACTCATAGTGACATCTCATATTAATGTATAATAATACCTTCCACAAATATTTTTCCATGCTTTGCATAAAGAAATCCTTCTCACCACTTCTTTAACCCATTTTCAACCTCATAAGAGCATTCAAACCCATCCATGCTTTGCATAAAGAAATCCTTCTCACCACTTCTTTAACCCATTTGCAACCTCATAAGAGCATTCAAACCCATTTTATCACTTAGACACATCTAGTAATTTTTCCAATAGCTCCTTTTGTAGGGTAGGGTAGGCTCAGGCACCATCACTAAATGTCTAGTTTCAAGCTAGTTCAGAAATCTAGATCAAGTTATGAGCCGAGTCGAGAAGGTGATATTCCTAAGATTGAAACCTAAAGCTAATGTAAATCTCTCATATTTCGTTTGGCCTTGTTTTTCAACATGAGAAACTATGGAAAAAGTGCTTCTATCAAGCCCTTGTTAATACATAAATACAAAGAAGAATTGAAAATGTCACTTTGAAAGTAATGAAGGTCAATCTACCTATAGACTCAGTTCCATTTTAAGACTAAGATGAATCCCTACCGACATAGGATCCAATTCTACAACTATGTGAACATCATTCATCAATACTTTTAAGAGCATCAAATAGTTTGAGTCCTTGATAGGAATTCTATATACAAAAATACAAGGAACACAAAATATATATGGTACCAATCATGTTGTTTACTAAAAGAATTGAAGAATGTTTATTAAGTCTTTACAATGTAGTTACATATTTCTTTGATTGCATGATAACTATGCCTTGGGTTATGTTGTAGAACTACTAAAGCCTAGCTGTTTTAACTTATCTAATCAACAAATTGATGATGTCAATAAATTTAGGAACTCATTATTCTCTCGTAATGAGGTGTAATGTGTAGTTTCATCCTTGGCCACATCACCTATCCAGTAAACTTCATAGGCGTACACCTAAGCATCTCAAATCCAACTAGATAATTCAAACTCTTATTAATAAACATCATCAATAAAATTTCCAAGTTAATGAATGAGAGTTTTCTCATGGGATTGATGATCAAGGCTTGGCAACATGACCAAAAAATCATCAACATCCTTGGCATTCGACCATCCTTGTACATGAGCCTTCACAATGTAAAAATTCTTGTGAATAAGCTTCCGCACTGGGTATCTACCAAAACATTGATCAATAGTATGTATTTCTTCATAAGAACCCTAAACAAAATTAATATCACACCAAGAGTATTGGACGAATAGAAATTGGGCTTACCTGTCTCCTTTACTCTATTATAGGAAAAACATGATCCCCATCCCTCAACTTCAAGAAAGGGCATGAATCTCCAATTTCATCCCTTACGTAAATAATTTGATTCTCATCAATAGATTCCCCTTTCAAGAAAGTTTGCATCATCATCTATTACTTCTCCCTACAAGACCAAATATCATCACTATGCAATATACACCATTACCATGAAATATTTCCGAAAACAATTATTTGCATCCAATGAGTTAGGATCATTCTAGATTCAGGATATAAATTAAATTAAAACTTTTATACCATCTAATTTAAAGACAATTAGAATAACTTTAAAGATATTAAATTAAATTATTTTATTAATTTCATTATTTTAATTTTCTCTTATGGTATTATGAAATACATGATAGTTTTTATCCAAAATCATTTTTATTATTAAAAATACATATATTTATAAAGATATTTGGATATCAATTTTCCATTAACATTTAATATTTTGTCAGTCGACTCGTAGGCCCATATGACCTGAAGAATTGTCTATCAGATGCAGTTTGGGTGGTTGGGAGGAATGATGGTTACCTATCCCACCTGGGTTCAAATTACATATCCGGATTGAGTGATGATGATTTGTAGCGACAAAGCATGGCTAGGGTTTCCCTAGCCGCCGCTCCTATTTCCCTGCTCTAGCTGTCTACTCCTCGAAGGCACCCTCCATCGATTGGCTCGACCCCTATGCTCGCCCAGTCTGCTTGCGGTGCCTCTGTGTGAGTGGGTTTTCCTTTTATATGGCTCCTTCCATGAGGGATGTGGCTGATCTTCTCTCTCCATCCATTTTAGAGCTGCCGCACGATGGCTCAAGACCCGCTTTTGGCCTTTAAGGCTTTAGTACATTCCACCGCTCATAAGGCGAAGTCTCTACCCCCTTCCAAGTTCGTGAAAAATATGGATGAGATCCCCTCCCTGGAACTCTCTCCATCGGATCCATGCTGGTTGGCACTCATTCTCTCTAAAAAATCCCTCATCGGCAAGTTTACAGGGTTATGGCCCAACCCAAAGGTGGTGGAGCTCTGGATTGCAGAGCACTGGAGCCATATTTTGCATGGACAAGTTTCTTTGTGTGCAGCTGGTAGGTGTTATTTTGTGTTTCAATTCTTGAGTAAGGAAGAATGAGACTTAGTCTTCAGATCGGGCTCCTACTTCATGGGCTCGAGAGGGCTGTTTTTAGCCCCTTGGACTCTGGATTTCAACCCAGAAGCAGAGATTACAGCTGCCCTAGTATGGTTTAGATTGCCTCATCTCCCCCTTCGTCTCTAGGGGAAAAGTTCTTTGGCGAACATCGAAAATAAACTAGGGTGCTTTCTGGATAGCGTGGAACCAAAAGGGGGTCAGTTTACCTGTGTCCATATCTACGTAGAGGTAAACCTCGAGAAAGGACTTCTAGAATCCCTAAATCTCACCTTGGGTGGCTAGAGTCACATCCAAGAGCTGGACTATGAGCAAATCCCCTTTAAATGAAACTTTTATCATATTTATGGCCACTTTGCGACAAGTTGCCCCAAAATCTCCGAGTCATCAGTCCCTCCTCTGGACAAAGATGCTTAGTTTCAGTCAGTCACAAATCGGCGCTAGCCTCCTCAGCGAAAGGAGCCCCAAGTTCCCCAGCACAAGGCAACTGAAGTCCCTCCTACTGCAGAAGCAGCCCCTTCTACGCTGGAAAGCAAAAATAGCTTTGAAGCATTGCAGGAAGTTGAAGTTCAAGAAACCAAAGCAGCACCGGAAGCGACAACCCCAGTGCAGGATGAGAACCCCCTAGGTCCTTCCGGTCCTCCAGAGATAGTAGACGTTGGCCATGTCGTGAATGTAGTTTCTCCAAATGTTGCTCCACCAGATGCTAAGAGGGATGTTTGAATGCTAGAGCATGAGCCCACAGCCCAAGCAGGCTCCTCCCTAAGCTCCTCCTCTATGTTAGAGGGAAACTCATAATCCAAAGGCCTCCCAACCCCCTCTCCTCCCCTCACCAGAGGAAGGAAGTCCAATAAAGAACGTAGGGAAAATGAAGCAGCCATAAACATTAGAGGAAATTTCAACTCAAAATGGGCCTTTTAACTTTTATTCAAATTCCATGTCATCATGTGTTAGCCAATGAAATTTCTTTAAATTTGAAATACCGTATAGGTCTTAAACACTTTTTTAATATAAATTTGGGGATAGGTATCATAAAAAAAACTACTTTTTTTGTTTGTATTTTTTACATATATCCCTGTGTTTTTACTCAAATTTCGATTAGGAGAGCTCATTGGATGAGAAATTAAATTCCACATCCAACGAGTACCCACTCGGCATACTTTTGACGGACCCCGCTACCCCAAAAACAAGAAATACCTAAAAAAACGGAATGATGATGTCATCATTCCATTTTTTCAAGTATTTCTTGTTTTTGGGGTAGCGGGGTCCGTCAAAAGTATGCCAAGTGGGTACTCGTTGGACGCGGAATTTAATTCCACATCCAACGAGCTCTCTCGATCGAAATTTGAGTAAAAACACAGGGAGATATGTCAAAAATACAAACAAAAAAGTATTTTTTTTCTTTTCTTCCTCCAAAATTAATAAATATTATTTTATTATTTTAACTATTATTTTATTAGTTCATTTTAGGAGGCCCATTTTGAGTTGAAATTTCTTCTAATGCATTTTTTTGGGCTCTCAGAAGAGGTTGGACCCTTTCATTAAGGGGCATATCGACTCCCCCTCCAATTAATGTTTTGCTTCTGCATTCTTCTTTGCTCACAGTTTGTGAGAGTCTATTCTTGTAAGCAAGCCATGTCCTTTTCTCGAAATAGCTCCAGAAGCAAGTGGGATCTTTCTCCCAAGACTTTCACAAGAAGGTTGACAGTACTATTAGAGGTCATCAACCTTTTTAATTTTTGTAAATTTCAGATTCTGGCTCGTAAGAAAACCATTTAATACCAATTAACCGTTACTGTCAAAAAAAAACCATTTAATATTTTGTCCAAATATTTTATTTTAATAAGTCAAATGCAATATATTGATCATTTTTACACCCATGAATCTCATTTCAGTTATAACTTTGTACACTACTATATATTACAAAAAATATGTCATTTGTCGCTATCTATAAACAATGTTAATTAATATAGCTTTATGATCACAATCTTATTGTTACATCTCTATTAATTCTTTTAACTCTTAAATAAATTGTTATATTATTAAATATTTTTATTATTTTTATTTTACTAATATATTTATAAAATCTACTAACATAATAATAATATTTATTTTACAAAATATAATTAATTCATGATTAAATTTATCTTTAACTTGTGTCAACCAATATGCAAATAAACTATTTATGTTCAATCCATTTAAAAAAAATTATTAAATTATAATTTTTATGAATTTTTGAAAATAATAATCTATATACTTTTATTGGGTTTTGAAAATTATAATTAGTCCAAAAGCTTTATCACTTTCTTTAGTTTAAAATATAAGCATAACTAAAAATAACGTAGTTTGGACAATGCTCTTACATATGGATCGATAACTAAGCTGATTACCAGGTGGGTGGAAATCATATAAGCAGGCAATCTTCCAACTATAAACTATTGTAATGTCCTCGACCCTCCAACCGAAGAAGAGGACGCTACCGACATACTATCTGCCTGAGCAACTAGCCCCATGAACATACACATAAAAATTGAAATGCTTTGAACTAAAACGTGCATACACTATCACCATACAACGGAAGCAAAACCATACATTCAAGCATTCAGCATGTTCATTGTGATTCATTATCAAATGTAATTGAAGGGATTTAAACACAAGAATACTTATCTTATGAGGAAGAACGCCCTGCAACCAGCTATGTCGCTGCAACGTTCCACCCAACCATAGGCCAGTGTGCTCCTTAATCTTTCAGCAACACTGTCACCCCCGAGCTGGGCATGATTCCCACAAGGAATAAGGAAACTAAGCAGGCTCACACATAGCCAAAGATATTTCAAAACTCAGTCAAGCCAAAGCTAGGTTTGGGTTTATTAGACTACCAAGGGGACACAACGACACATAACCAAGCCAACAAGTTGGGTTTATCAGGTTATCAGGAGATGGAAGCACTGTCTGCTAAGCTAGTGAGCTCACTGAAGAGCTAAGGATTCCTTCACCAGAACTAGCTTGATTCCTAAGACATCCACACACACCCAACACAAGGAATCATTCCCCTCTCTGCTGCACAGTCCCTCAGGACATGACTTTCTTTCCAGTGCTATTCAGGGTGTGTAGAGAAGAGAGCCCTCCCTCTAGCTCTATCTATGAGGCTCCTGCAAAACACTAGGTTTGTCAAGCAGACTCCTTTCCACTCCTACACGGTCCAAAGACCAATTGCATACACACCAATATACACCATTTCTGGGTTCAGGAAAACAGTTCAGCCACAAAATGAGTTTCCAAGGAGGGTAAGAACAACCCACTAACAACAAATCGTATCCCAGGGACGTTTTGGCCCTAACGTGGCCAAACACGAAATCAACAACAACACCCAAGAGGATGTGGTCTCTCCTCTAAATTGTTGGGAAACACAAAAACGATTTTCAGCTTGGCAACCATTGGGGAAATGAAACAGAAAACATTGGGGAAGAAACCCAACCACAAGAACATCACAAAAACAAAATTCTCAGACTCCAGAAAATGAAGAACGATTGTCCACGTGAGGAAGAAAATACACAACAAATCCAAAATCGTGGATTTCACACTCAGGAAATTCCCAGCCGCTTGAGAGAGCCCCAACGTGAGTGAATGATGATGGTGAAAATTCCCAGGAGCTCAAATTCGTGAACGAGAACACACAGCAAGCAAAATCATGGAGGTAAAACATCTCATAAGCTTCCCTACGTGAGGCAAAAAATGAAGAATGTGGATGTATGGGCAAATGGGTATGCATTTTGGGTGTTTTCTTGCCCCAAAAGTCAAAAACGATATTCTGCAAAAATGGGTTTTCCCCAAATTCGAAATTCATTCCCATACTCTTCCCATCCCCATGCAATAACTACTTCAAACAATTTCTGGTAGAATTTAATGATTGGGGGGGAAAGACAAAATGGGTAGTTGATTGTTTGATGGGTTCTCCCATTGACATTTGGTTTTTCCCCATTGGCCCAAGGGTTTAAATAATTCCCCCTCCTTATCCTTAGGAAAATCATGCCCCCATCTCATTATTTGTTGCATAGACATAGATGGTTGGGGTTTTTAATTAAATTGCATATTTACATGATGACAAAATTATATTGTGTCAGCTAGCACGAAATATACCTTCGACAATGATTTTAATCACCGGAACATAAAACGGTAAATCAAAGGTGGGGATTTTTCCTTTAGCTCCACACCACGATTAATTACAATATATACATCATATACATTTTTAATGCAAACGGGGTCAAAACCGGGGTGTTATAACTATGGTGGGGGAGAGCTAGTTATAAAGAGTATAAACCCCATTGTAAAGATACTTTAAAAAAGAGTACAGCAATTAATTTGTTAACGGGCTACTACTTACTTCTTGTTTACCTAAAGAGCGGCAAAAACCATCCCTTATTCCGGCAGCGTCTAACTTATATATTCTAAAGGTTGTTGCTGCTATAGGTGCTTCAGGTAGTTCAACAAGGTAAGCTACTGCCGAGCTGCGAATAAAAATCTCTTTTTAATATTAAATATATATATATAATTAAAAATAAAAAATATTATTCGTAAGAGAAATAGATCCCTAAAAAAGGAAAGTATCCACTATATTATAAAATAATACCTGCCAATATAGTAAATGGATACACCTCCATTTATTTTGTATACTTTGAGAGAATATTGAATCCGAAGAGGACTCTACACTTTTGTCATGTGAAGAACAAGTAATGGTAATCCAAAGACTTTTACAAGGTGTTAAATTATTCGATAATTCACTGTCTATATGCACATGGTTGTATATAACCATCGTCAAATTTTCATTTAAAAATATGCACAATTCTCGACGTCCTTCTTATCATTGTCCATATTGTTAACTAGGGAAGATCTATTCTACTACTCACCATATTCTTAATTAAATTATTATCTTCAATTTAGAGAAATAATCCAATTGAATAATCCGTCGAATAATCCAATTGAATAATCCGTCGAATAATCCGTCGATAGTAAGTAGTGTTATAACATATTGTACACATTAACAATAGAATAGTAACACTTGCATGTCCATCTTGCATGCCGCCAGATGGCATGAGAAAACCCACCATCGAAGCACACCATGAATACGCTTTCTCTTAGGTGATTTGCAGTTTTCTTACATCAATTTGCAGAGCTTAGCACACCATGAATACGCTTTCTCTGAGGTGATTTTGCATTTTTCTCATCAATTTTGTGTAGTTACATCAATTACCGTAGGTTATTCCATCATTTTGTAGAGCGTAGGACACCATGAATACGCTTTCTCTGAGGTGATTTGCAGTTTCTCATCAATTTTGTGTAGTTACATCAATTCACTCTGTAGTGGCGTTGAGTTTGCAGTGGGTTTCTTATCCTTCATTCTCCACAAACATAGTAACTAATTACATCTATGTATTTTCAACAAATTTATAGGTTTGAAGTAAATCTGTTAAAGAAATTCGCCATGAGTTTGCCTCCGGAGCAGTGCTACTTCTAGAACGCTTTACAAATTTTCATGTATTTATTTTATAGTATTTGTTTTCTTATTTTAACCTGGTTTCAAGCAAGAGCGTGGTTCCCCTCCTTTTGTTTTCCGCAGACAGAGGGGAGGTTTGGGCTCCTTGAGGTGGCTGATTTTGTGGGCCCTGTGGAGATCAAAATGACTGAAGATGGGCGTGGCCGGGAACTCTACGCAACCGAAAAATAAGAACCGAGAAGCGTGTTTTGGTGAGGAACGTTGTCGCAGTTGCTTATGAGAGCGCCTCTACTACCATGTTATATGATATAAATAAGGAGCTCTATGCGGCATCTCAAGAAGATCTTATCCCGACAGTGGTCTGCAAAGCCATAAAATCGCAGAGATAGCTCCACCAGATTTACAGTTTAAATGATTCCTCCACTCCCGGCAAACTGGATGTTCCAGACATTAATCTGTTTAAGATGGGCATTGATCTGTTTAATATGGAGAGCCGAATGTTCAAGGATCAAGGAGAACAAGATGAGAATTTGAAGGTGGAGGTTAACCGTATTTGGCAGATTATAAGTTTGAACTCGTTCAAGGTACATCAGCAAAATGTATACAGGTGGTGACTTTCTATTTGATAAAGGGACGACCGACCAATTGGAAACGTGGCCTCCAAAGGAGAATAAAAGCGTTCGGCTTAAATATAATATTAATTATAACAATTTCTATTTTTATACACGCACTCATAGAAATAAATAAAACATGGAAAATGATTGAGGTAGTTTAAAGCAAAGATGTCCATTGGATGTAGCTAGGTTGGTTGGGAAGAATGATTGCTACCTTTCCCACCCGAGTTTAATTATTGTAAGTGACATGATGCTCTTGTTGAGCCCATGTGTAATGACCAAGTAGATTATGTCAATCTGTCCATATCTTAATTCTCTAGAATAGTAGATGTTGACATATTTCTCAATGGATGTAGCCCTTCAGTGAACTACCATTAAAAAAAAACCTTAAAGCAAAGATATTATACCATTCAAATAAGTTTATAAAATGAAACACTAAGTAAATGAATAGTTGAAAAGTGAGACAATATTTGAAGTTAAGGGTTACTCACATTAAGTAGATGTTAAAATAAGATATTTGTTCTCATTCCAATATTACATAATATGATGTTTGTTGGGCACTAGCAGGTAGTTGTATTTTTTATCTTCTTCTTGGACGTGTAACAAAGGAGGTTTAGGTTTGATGCATTATTTTTATGGAATGGGAGCTATTCAATTGATTCATTATATTTTAAATCTAGTTCTTTATATAAATCAGAATTTGAATGTTAACATAATATGGTTGTTAATCACTAATAACAAATATTTAAGTTTAATGTTAATGCATTATTTGTATGGTATCAAAATTATTTGATGGTTTGGTTTCACTATAAATTTAAATAATTATTATGAAGGTTTTATTGTTGATGGTAAAAGTGTACTTAAGTGTAATACCCCAGATATTAAGCCTCAAGCCTATATTATTATTTGTTTTGTTATTGTGGCAGAAGGTGTCGGGACTATGGATTTGGACATTATTATTATTATTATTATTATTATTTAATAAATGACTAGGTCAACATGGACAACTAACGAGAATGGGGGACCATGGATTCCACACTTGAGGGGGTTGGGGAGTAGGAGTTGTTGCTCTTCCTAACATTACTTGTTGGACATTATTTTCAATTATTTTGGTTTATGGAGGTACTATTACACCCTCTCTAATGTTTGTTGGGACCCTCTTGGCTAGTGTGCCTTCACTGACTATTTTTAGCATGTTGTCCTTGAAAAGTGTAAACCTCCTCTTGTTTCAGCTTTTTCTATTATGGGAAAGGGAATCTCTAATTGTAACCTCTCTCTCATGATTTGAGTAACCCCTAGTGATTTTGATCTATCTCTCTTGAATTCAAGTCACTCTCTTGGGAATTTGAATGGCTATAGAAGGATTTGAATTAGCTCTCTTTCACTCTTCATCACTCCCTCTGAGCTCTCTAATGCAAGGGAATTCTCTCTTGTTTTGGAAATGCATGCTCTCAAGTAGGAGATGCATTGTAATGCAGGAATATTGTAGGCCTTGTAATGAGCTTTGAAGACCATGTAATGGGGATTGAAGATTGGTTTATGCTTACACAACATGAGTCCTTATCCCATTGCTTGTCGATGTCTAATCTAGCTCATAAAGCATGGGTTGGGTGGTGATATATTGAGGTCTTGTGTATTGATGGGAGTCACAACTCACCTGGCAGTGTAGATGGAAGGGAAAGTGGATATGGTGAAATGTGTAGTTGTGGTATTCCCATGGTGTTAAGAAGGACACAACCATACGTTATGGTTCATGTGCTTTTAAGCATTTCTAGTTTGTGAGACATGTTCCATTGTGTCTAGAATGTTGTTCCCAGTGAGGAGTACTTTTTGTTTCATTGAAAAAGGTTTTTGGTTGATTGAGATACAACTATTTTTTTGTGGCAGTGTTCCCGATGTTGAGATGAGTGCACCATGCCTTTTGGTTTGAGAGTACCTATCATGTGGATCTATGCCTCAGATCAAGGGTGACTATCATGTTGAAATATGCATGAGCATGGCATGTCTATGATTGGGTGGAACTTTGTCATGTTGAAACTAGTTGTTTTTCATTAAGATGATTATTATGTTATATGTTTATTTACTACAATTTCTGGGGTGTGTGTGTGTTGATGGATCTGATTTTGTTGTTGTTTACATGGTTGTAGGAGGTAGCTAGTAGATATGTTTTTTTACACTATTAATATGGTTGACTGTGGCAGCTTATAGATCTATTTATTTACATTGTTTGTGGTGGATTGTAGATATGGTTATATTAGAGTTTAAATGGATGTAGTAGATATGATATTTCATGTTAGAAATCATGTTAATGGCTTGCTCATATTTGGTTGCATTTCATGCTTGCATTTACCTTGCATAACATGTGTATTGGGGAGTGATCTGCATTTGTATTTGTGCATTTCATTTTAAAAAGGTTGAATGTTTTATTCTAGTGACTCTTTGGAATGCGAGACTAGCCTTAGTTACCCTTATTTCATTGTGGGTTACCTTGATTCAACCTTTCGCTTGGGTTTCTAGGTGTCCTTGGCTTTGGATTTGGAGCTGGGGATATCATAGAGTGTTATCAGAGCAATTGTTTCAACTTTGCGACTATCGAGACTTCTACATATTTGTAACTTTGTGTTGTGTATTTAGATCATGATGTATATATTGTGACAGAGATGTGTATTCTTGTAATAATGGTTGACAATGAACACATTGAAGCCTCTATTATGTCAGTTAATGCATAAGCATGCAGTTTGGTTATTGAAAAAAAAAATTTAAACCCCAATCGAAGCAGTGAAGACTAAAGACTTGGTAAGTACAGTGAAAGGGAAGCTACAAAAACAAAAGATCAAAGATCTGGTATCATCTATAGAGATCAGAGATATATTTTGAAGAAGGACATATACCATACAACCCTGAAGAGGAGTTTAGAGGAAGATAAGCTAGGACAAATGGACACAACAGAGGCAGTGAACCCTTAAGTATGGAAGATTTAGTAAGAAAGTGTAGACAATACAATTAAAGGATATTCACATTCAAGAAAAAATCATGCATGATCTAAAACAATTTCAAAGAACCCAAACAACAACTCCAAGAAACAATGAGGATGTCAAAAGACATGTACCAAGAAGAGATTATGAAATATTTGGATCATCCTCAAGAAGACCTCATCATATGCCCTCTGAAATGAAGAAGAAAAGGTATGCATCAAGTAGCTCAGAAAGTAGCTCAAAAATATCCCCATCAAGATATAACAAGAGAAGGTTTGCACATAATGAACTAGTGGGAGAACTGAGAAGAATAAAACCCCCAACCTTGATTGAGAAGCAAAGTAAGGTGAATATGTTGAAGCTTGGTTGTTGGGACATAAAAAGTTCTTCTAGTTGCATTAGTACACATCAAACATGGAAGCAAGGGCACCCATCTACCACCTGCAAAGTAAAGCATCCATTTGGTGCAATCAACTACTCAAGCCGAAATATATTGATGAAGATAGAATATGTTGAATAAAGTTCAAGAAATACTTCCAGAAAGAACATCTCTCAGAGCACTACTATGCCAATAATATGGAGGAGTTCCTTGAACTCAATTTTGGCAACATGGCCATGGAATTTTATGAGAAAATTTTCCTATAACTCTTGAAGTATGCAAATTTCATAAAGGATAAGAAAGTGAGGATTCAAAGGTTCCTCAATGGTCAACCAGATTCCTATAAAGATAAGATCCAATATGACAGACCAAATACTCTTAAAGATGTCATTTGAGAGGCAAAGCATCTATATGATTAAAATAAGAACAAAGCTCCATATTATAAGGACTATAAAGATAAGAAAAGGGACAAGCAAGAATAGAGAAAGAAAATATTCAAACCTCCATCATTTAGAAATAGTAATAATTCCTATTAGCAAGAGCAAAGCAAAACCGAAGGAGAATAAAATTCAGACAAAAAACCAAGACCACTTGCTGAATGTTGGATATGTAAGGAGAATCACTATGCCAAGCAGTGTCCATTAAGGGAAGCACCATTAACAACGTTCAAGAAGCCTCAATTGTTGGTGACGTTGGAAGAAGTATGCCAATAATCTATGTAACCCTAGATGGTAGACAAGTTGATCATAAGTCTTAGATGATTAAGGTAGTAGGTAAGATTTATAATGTACCTATAGTTATTCTAATTGATTATGGAGCTCACCATAGTTACATTGCACCTAACATAGTTTAGAGATGTTACTTGAAGAAAAGCAAGCTTGAGATAGCACGTCTAGTGTAGTTCACTGCAATACCAAGAGGAAGGTCACAGAAGTAGTAAGAAAGTGTCATTTGGAAATAAATGTTTTGAATACCTTTGCAAAATTTAACATCATACCTTTACGTTCATGTGATGGATTGGTTGGATGCACATCATTCCATACCTGACTGTCATAACAAACTTATACTTGTATGGATGAAGAAGTAAATCATGAGATAGTGAGAGTATACCTAGACCCATATCTCTGAGACAGATCATAGCCCTATAGTTGAGAAAGTGTTTCAGAAAAGGTTTCCAGTTGTATGTTTCTCATGTGGTGGAGCCAAAAGAAGGACAAGAACAAGAGTTGCAAGACTACACAGTGCTACAATAATTTGCATATGTATTTCAAGAATTTCCAAGAATTCCCCCCAAGAAAGAGATTGATTCCAGTATTGATTTGGTTCCAGGTGTAGTTCCTTCATCTAAAGCAACTTACAAAATGAGCACTCCCGAATTGAAAGAGTTGCAGATGCAATTAGAAGAGATATTGAAGAAAGGTTACATAAGTCCTAGTGTGTCATCTTAGGGAGCTCCTGTGTTGTTTTTAAAGAAGAAATATGGAACCCTAAGACTCTGTATAAATTACAAACAATTGAACAAAGAAAAAATTAGAAACAAGTATACCTTGCCAAATATTGATGAATTGCTTGATAAACTAAGAGGAGCCAAAGAATTCTCAAAGATATTACTAAGATCATGATATCACCAAGTCAAGATCAAGAATGAAGACATTAGTAAGACAACATTTAGGACTAGGTATGGTCATTATGAGTTTACAGTGGTACCTTTTGGATTGGAAAATGCATTACCAATATTCATGTGTCTAATGAATGAAGTGTCACGTCCCCTTCCATCTACTCGGTGGAGAGGACGCGACTAACATAACTGCTATATATCTAATCTAGGAAAACTAGCCGTATAAACATGATATAAAAATGCATTGGAAACAAACATACACATATGCATAAATTATTATCAAACAGCTGAAGAAAATTCATTCATTCATAGCATTTAACATGTTCATCTGAGTTATAAAACAAAAAACGGTTGCAAGGATTTAAACACAAGATACTTATCTTAGAAGAATATTGTCCCGCAACCAGCTATGTCATTGCAACGTTCCACCCAACCATAGGCTAGTGTGCTCATCAATATCTCAGCAGCACTTCCACCCCCGAGCTGGGCATGACTTCCACAAGGAATAAGGAACACTAGCAGGATCACACATAGCCAAGGATACCACAAAATTCATCCAAGCCAACACAGTTTATCAAGATGCAAATGAGATGGATAGGCTGACTGCTAAGCTAGTGAGTTTCTCAATGGAGCTATGGACACCTGCACCAAATCTAGCCTGGCTTCTAAACATCTACCCACCCAACACAAGGAAGCATCCCCTTCTCTGCTACACAGTCCCTCAGGTTATGCCTTCCCTTCTAGTGCTATTCAGGGTGTGCAAAGAAGAAAACCAACCCCCTAGATCTGTCGATGAGGTTCCTTCACACACTATGTTTATCAAGTTGGTTAGGCCCCATTTCCACTCCCAATTCAATACAGACCAAAGCACAAATGCATACACAACAATATACTCAGTTTCTGGGTTGAGGAAAAAAATTTGGCAACAAAATGAATTGCCAAGGTGGGTGAAAACAACCCCCTGACAACAATCCGTATCCCGGGGATGTTTTGGCCCTAACATGGCCAAAAACAAACTCAACAACACCCAGGAGAACGTGGTCTCTCCTCCAAATCATTGGGCATTACAAAAATGGATTTTCAGCTTGGAAAACAGTGGAGGAATGCAACAAAAATCATTGGGGGAAGAGACCCAACCACAGATCATTACGAAAACAAATTCCCAGCTTGAGGAAAATGAATAAATGACTACCCATGTGAGGGAAAACACACACAACAAACCCAAAAACGTGAATTCCACACACACAGGAAAATCCCAACCGCTTGAGAGAGCCCCAACGCGGATGAATGATGGTGAGAAAAAATGTCCAGGAGCCCCAACATGAAGAAGAACACACAGCAAGCAAAACCGTGAAGGTAAAACAGCTCCCAAACTTCCACTTCGTGAATAAAATGGAGAACGTGGGTGTGTGACCAAATGGGCATGCATTTTGGGTGTTAACTTGCCCCAAAAGTCAAAAACATTTTTCCCCAAATTCGAATTTCCTTGCCCATACTCTTCCGATCCCCATGCAATAACTACTTCAAGCAATTTCTGGTAGAATTAAATGATTGGTTGAATGAGACAAGAAAGGTAGTTGACTGTTTCATGGGTTCTCCCTTTGACATTTGGCTTTTCCCCATTGGCCCCCAATGGTTAAATATTCCCCCCTCCTTATCCTTAGGAAATCATGCCCCCATCTCATTATTTGTTGCATTGACATAGCTGGTTGTGGGTTTTTAATTAAATTGCATATTTACATGATGTCCAAAATTATAATGTGTCGGCTAGCACAAAATACCATCGGCAACGATTTTTTTAATCACCGAAACATATAAACGATAATCCATGGTGGGGATTTTTTCCTTTAGATCCACACCATGATTAATTACAATATATACATCATATGAATTTAATGCAAACGGGGTCAAAACCGGGGTGTTACATGAAGTTTTCATAAAGTATTTGGATAAGTTTGTAATTGTATTCATGACACCCTTTATCTCTTCCAAGCCAGAATAAGAACATGAACATCATCTAAGATTGGTGATACAAGTACTCAAAGAACATCAATTGTATATAAATCTAAGTAAGTATTCATTCCATTATATTAGAATCCACTACTTGGGGCACATCATATCAGAAGAAGACATCTCAACGGATCCTTAAAAGATAAGAGCTACAATGGAATAGTAGACACCAGAGATTGTATCATAAGTAATATTTTTTATGGGGTTGGTAGAGTACTACCAAAGATTCATTGAAGGTTTCTACAAGATAGCTCAACCCATTACATGTTTGTAGAAGGAGGGTGTGAAGTTTGAATGGATTTCGTAAGTGTGAAGACAATTTTCAAAGACACAAGGAAATGCTTACCAGTGCACTAGTTATGAAGATTGTTGATCACGACGAAAGCTTTGTAGTATGCATCAATGCATGTAAGCAAGGAATTGGTGGAGTGTTGACTCAGAATGGCCATGTAATTAGTTATGAATCTAGAAAGATGAAAGAACATGAACAAAACTATGCCACTCATATTCTAGAGATTGCAGCCATCAGTCATGCCTTAAATATGTGGAGACACTACTTGATGGGTAAGAAGTTTGAATTAAGGATTGATCTTGATGGTTTGGAGTATTTGTTTGAGCAACCTACCTTGAATGCAAGATAGAGAAGGTGGATGGAATTTCTATGTGAGTATGATTTTCATATCAAGCACAACAAAGGAAAGGAGAATAAGGTAGTTGATGCACTCAATAGGAAGATACATGTGATGTATGTAGCATCTATCAGCACTGGTACATCATATTTGAAAGATAAGATCATCAAATCCAATGATATAGATGAACATTACCAAGAGGTAAGAGATGAATTCTAGTAACAGAAAGTACTGCCAAAGTTTGATAAGTATATTTTTAAAGAGAAACAAATCCTTGTGCATAAGGACATATTTTATGTGCCAAACTCTAGAGATATAAGAAAGATGGTTTTGAAAGAGATGCATAATGTGCCTTATGTTGGGCATTTAGGTTTTCAAAAGATAGTAGCAGCAATAAGGAAGCACTACTATTGGTCAGGAATGAAGAATGATGTTTCAGAGTACATAGTTAGATGCATGGAATTCCACAAAAGGTTAAAATGGGGCATCAACATCCAGTTGGTTTGTTGCAGCCATTACCCATACCTAAATGGAAGTGGGATGTAGTGACAATAGATTTCATCACAAAGTTACCTAAGACAAGAATATGGAATGATGTCATCATGTTGGTGGTGGACAAGTTGACTAAATATGCACACTTTATTCCATTAAAGACAACTAAAATTGCAAAGATCTATATGAAAGAGGTTGTCGGACCACATGGAATTTCGAAAGCTATAGTGTTAGAAAACGATACACAGTTTACTTCTAACTTTTGGAAATGATTAATTGAGGGATTTGGAACAATTTGAACATGAGTACGACATACCATCCTTAGATAGATTGTCATATAGAAAGAGTCAATCATGTGATTGAGGATATTTTGAGAATGTATGTGATGGATCATCCATCTAAGTGGGAGAATTATTTTCACTTGGTAGATTTTTCCTATACCAATTAATATCACACCTCTTTGAAGATGAGTCCTTTTGAGGCATTGTATGGGAGAAAATGAAATACTCCTATCAATTGGGATAATCCAATGGACAAGATCGTCATTAGATCTAAACTTCTGAATGTTAAATGTATAGCATCAAGAGTCATTCTCCTAGAGACTTGTGTTGTATCAAGTATGGAACTTGTGTTGTATAAAGTTCATAAACTTGTGTTGTATCAAGTTAAGTGACTTATGTTGTATCAAGTTAAGTGACTTATGTTGTATCAATTTAAGTGACTTATGTTGTATCAAGTCATGAACTTATGTTATATTAAGTTAAGGAAGCCAGTGTTGTATCAAGATAGGACATTGTGTTGTATCAAGTCCTATTCATAAAATATGTATGCATAGTGATCTTGTGTTGTATAAAGGCTATAGACTTGTGTTGTATCAAAGTATACACTTGTGTTGTATCAATTCATGTGGGTATTTTATTTGATGTATTGCTAGTCATGGTCACTAGGTGATATAAGTCTCCTCTAGGGCTTAACTACCCCTAGAGTGAATTGCTTTAGCGTATGACTATATGACTCTGAGTAATACATATGATCATTACTATGGGACAATTCTTCTGAGTATGATATGATAAGATGATTAATTAATTAATACATATATGGACCATGCAATATTTAATTAATGATAAATGAGATCAACATAGAGAAAGAGTAAGGATTTGAATTGCAATGATATCAGTTAAGTCTTAGTTGTGGAAAAAAAGTTTCAATTAAATAAGTAATCTACTCCTTTATTTAAGAAAAGTGTTCATCCATGGATGTTGTTAGTGACATAAATTGTTCCCAGACTACAAGAGAACAAGCCAACACAATCTCAATAAACTCAATGAAATAAAATAGGGTTTTTAGGGTTTTCAAGGTTTTTTTGGTTGAGCAGTTTGAAGACAAGAGGGCATACATTCATAAAACCAAATTAAACACTAAATCATGAGCATTGAATAGCTAAGATGCATAACATATATACCATAATCCAATAGAAAACACAATCCTAAATTTCACCCACATATGGCAAGCATTCCAAGCATAAAAACATTAAACAAGTAATGAATTTACCAGTTGAATATCTAAAACAAGTTATAAATGAAACCAGAGAATAAACTGAAGGGCATATAGAGCATATATTTCATAATTCAGTCTTCAAAATACACATAAGAGTATTTACTTAGCTCATAAACAAGTCTAATGACCTCCCCTTGTCAGCAAAAAATCAAACCATTTGTCTTCTTTGAGACTTACATTTATACTATTCTCCCAAAATCGGTCAAGTAACTGAACCCTAACTGTTTTTTAGTCTACCCATCGAATAGTTTCATCTAAATAATACTTACAAAAATAAAGTAACTTTCAAACCTAACTAATAACTGATTATCTTAACTAACTTTACATATCCTTAGCTGCTTCAGCTAGTAAGGCAATCCCTTCCAAAGCTTGAGCTTTTCTTCTTGCCTTCAATTGATCTATCTCCATATTTGCAATCTTCACTGTTAACTTTTCATTATGTTGTTGCAGGTCCTGGATGGTTTACTTCAACTCTATAAACTGTCTTTCTGTTTGCATTTTCCTTTTTAGGGCTTCTCTTGAAACTATAATCAACTCCTGATGCTGACTGTTTACTTCCTCCAAATCCTCTCTGAGATTTCTGTTTGCAATGACTAAGCCATCATTTGCTTCCTGCATGTACTCAACCTGGTACCTGTATTGCTTTATACTTCTCTGAATATTTTCTTGTTCTGAATCAATACACATGTCTCCTGTTTGTGTTTTCAGCCCCTCAGGTATCCATGGGATCTTTAATTTTTTATAAATCTCCTCATCATCTTCCATGAGTTCTGAAGAAGTTACAGGAAACTTTGGAAATTCTTCATTTTCAGCATTGCATGGAGCTTCCTCTTCAATTGTCTCCTTCTTCTCTGAACAAGAAATCTTTGTCTCATTTAGTTGTTGTTCCTGTGTCATTTGATTTCGAATCTCTAAAAATATATCAGAGATCTTGGTATCAGTCATGACAGACTCTCTTTTTTATTCAATTGACTTTTTACCCTTACTGTCATCTTTATCATCATTCAATTTTTCTTCAGATGAAGAATCATCTATTACTGTCACTCTTTCTTTGGTCAATTTAGGATTCAACAACTTTTTCATGTTCAGTCTAAGTTTATTCTTAGGTCTGGTTTTAGGTCTCCAAACAGCAGCAATCTCCCCCAACATCTTGATAGTCTTACCCCGATGAGTAATTGAAGCAAACTCAACAACTTTTATTTTCTTTCTTTTTGATAGTGTTACCTCATCACAATGGCTGTGAAGCTTTTGATCAGCAAAAACCCTAGTTGCATTAGTGACTGGAATTTTATCATCATCATCAAATAGGCATTTCTCATCTTCTGATAAAACTATGATAGGGCTTTGTTTTTGCACTTCAATACCTTCTTTTTCATCTGGAATTGTCTCCGTAGGTACAACATCTTCAACAGGCTCGGCTTCCTTAATTTCTGATTGTAAATTCTTACTTTCATTGTCATTAAGTTGTTGTTCAAATTCAGAATTTTTATTTTCAAGATTTGAAGCTTCTTCTAGTGTCACCTTCTCTTCATTTTTGACTGCTACCTTTTGCTTGAGCTTCTTAATAAAAGTCTTCCCTTTATCTGCTTGTCTTCTGTGAAACTGTCCCTCTTAATCAGTTTTAAAACCTGACCAAAAAATGGAATACTTCCAAGTATTTCCCCTACTCTGCAAGACAGTGCTTATGATAAGCTTGATGAGTCCATGATGGAAAATAGATTGCTTTGTATGATCTTGGTGCTCTTTAACTCTGCATGACATATTTTGCAGACTTTTCAGAAAAAAGAAAGGTAAGTTCATTTTGGACTCATCACTAAGATTCTGAAGAAACCTAAAGTGGTATTTGAAAACTAAAGCATGTCTACCCTCACTAGTAACATAACTCTGTAAGACTTTAATGGGCTCAATCCATTCAGGTTTGAAGTTATGGATTGGAACACCTTTTCCCCAATCTGCAATCACACCAGGAAGCAAATACTTTTGTGCATTGAAGGTGAATGGAACCTTTTTAAACCATAATTCTCCCTCGTTCAAGATCCCTGTTCCCTCAGCTATCAATTCCTTAGTTAATTTGAATTGTAAGGTGTCAAAAGACACAATGTCTTTATCTAAGCACTGAGCAAATTTATAAGACACGTCTGCATGGTATCCTTCAATCTTTTTGAAAAATTTTAACCATCCTGCATCTGAAAATAACTGAGCACATTGTGGAAAATTCTTCATCCACCCTAGGTCTGAGGGCTCTACCCTGTTTGTTTTTCCACTTTTCTTCATTTTTACTAAGGTTTAACAGCTCCTGTCGATATGCCACAATCTAAATATCTTCAAATCACAACAGACTAACCTAACATACAGTTCAGGAAACTCCAACAGGCTCTACTTATGAATTTACTATTTAAATGATGAATACTTTGAAAGTATTTGCTAATAATTCATCATTTAAAATGTATTAGGTGAAAAACTCATATTCTGCCTTTGAATTTTATCATTAATGATTTCTTCAGAAAAGCCCCAAATTTAGAAAACCCTAGCAATGGCACGCGGGCTACCTGTTTAGAAGACCAATACAAGTGATGGAATGTAGCTATTTCAATGGTTAAGTGTCGAATTGCATACTCCACCTGTCTCAAACCATCTAGACCACTCCAAACGACCGCTGCTGAAAAGCCCTAATTTCTCGTTTAGTTGAAAAATCCTGAATTCTCAGCACTGTCTTCTCCTCACGATCTTCAGTATTCTTTGTGTCCCTCAGATAAGAAACATATTCCCAAAAATCTTTGTCTCATTCAACTCACTGTCATTATTTTACCTGCTCTGCATGAAATCGCCACAATCTTGCCCTTATGATAATCATCCACCTATTTCAATGATAAAACCATGGAGGACACGTATCAACTGCATCAAATAATATGATTGACACCTCAGAGATAAGAATCCCGAAGAAATTGGACCAAAAAATGATGATTTTAGCATTCGCGATTTTCTTGTAGCGCTCTAGTGTATCTATTTTGGTATTGCACTACAAGAAAGTCCAATCAAATGATTTCACATGATTAAGCCAATAATAAGAGTTAAAACTTGGTTTATGGGTCTAATTTAACCTTAATGCTATTTATAAACCTCATTAATCCATATATGCCTTATAAAACCCCTCAACTATGAAATTAAAGCAAAATTTGTAAAAGCAAGCTTAAAAAAATCAAAAATCATGAAAATTAAAAGTTTAAAATCAAAATTATCTCTATCAACAAAATTTCTAGAAACAAAAAAGTAATAGCAAGGTTCAAAAACATAAATAAAAATCATGAAACAAAGGAAGAAAAAATCATGACCTAACATCTGGCTCCTGCTGCGGGATGAATTCCTCCCTGTGAGGCTTCAAGAACCTGTAGACCAGTGCCTTCTGTACTACCACCTGCTAATCTGCAAAATTTCCATTGGGTTATGGAGTCCTTATTCTGTTTACTCACACTGGTATATACAATGAAAACTAAAATCCACTTCAAAAACTGTAGAAATTCTTGAGGAATCGTCCATTAACTGGACTTGACAATTCCTCACCCTCCAAGGTCTGTAGAACAAAAGTATTGTTTTCCAAAAACTTAGCTACTAGGAAAGGGCCAAACTAGAGGTTATCAAATTTGCCATGTTTTCCTTTTTGCTCTTTCCTAGCATCCCATCTCAGAACCATGTCTCCTATTGAAAAAGTATTATCTTTGATCTTCCTGTCAAATCTTTCTTTAATCTTCAATCTGTATAGCTGTGCCTTTTCTTCCACCTTTTCTCTATTCTATTGCAACTCTATCATTGTATAAATCCTTCTCTGCATATCATTTGGTTCTTCCTCACAATCCTAAAAAAACTTCATCACCGGGATACCCAACTGAATAGGAAAAACTGCATCTGTACCATACACTAATTGGAAAGGAGAAGTTCCAATTGCTTGCTTAATTGTTATTCTGTCAGCCCATAATGCATACTTTAGCATAGAATCCCATGATCTCTTATTATGCTTAAGAAATTTTCTGATACTCTTAATGATATTTTTATTTGAGGACTCAACTAAACCATTACCTTGAGGATAGTAAGGAGTTGAATGTTTCAACATGAATCCATTCTTTTCACAAAATTCCCCCATTGCCTTAGACTTAAAAGCCTTTGCATTATCTGTTAATATTCTCTGTGGACACCCAAACCTACTGAAAATATTTTCTTCAATAAAATCTATAATCACCTTATTTGTGGCATTCCTTGTGGGGATAGCTTCCACCCACTTAGTAAAGAAATCTGTTGCATTCAAAATCCACTTATGTTGTCCTGAGGAAAATGGATTTATCTCTCCTATAAAGTCCAGACCCCACTGCTAAAAATGGGCACTTACTGCAATTGGTTTTAAACGTAATGACAGCAACTTTTGTTTACCAGCAAATTTCTGACAAGGGATACATGCTCTTACCTGTTGATATACATCTGAAAATAAAGAGGGCCAATAGTATCCAGCTCTTAGAATTTTGTATGTTGTTTCCTTCCAGTACTTATGACCTCCATAAGCACCTTCATGAGATTCAAAAATCACTCCTTCAATTTCAGGTTTATCTAAGCATCTGAGCAGAATACACCCTGGATCTTTCCAAAATAGTTGTTGTTCTACCAAATAGTACTTAGTAGTTTTTAACTTCAAAGATCTAGCAGCTTTTTAATCCAAGTGTTCAGGACATTGCAAATACAACAGAAAATATACAATGTCTGCATACCTCGTGGATACTGAATAGAAATCCATAATCTTCTCTTTCTCCAGCTATGCTTGATTTTCTTCCTGTGCTGGCTGCTCTGCCATCAAATGCAATCCTAAAGCTTGGAAATTTGATTCAGCTAACAGCTTAGCTAAACCTTGTCCCTTTACTAGCTTGGTAGGTCTAATATCCACATCATACTCCATGATTTTAGCAATCCACTTTCCTCTTTTTCCCTCATTGTCAGGCTTAGTCAAAACATCTTTTATAGCATCATTAGGCACATATGCAATAACTTTGGAATGCAAAACATAGATTTTGAAAAATTTCAAAGCTTTTACCAAAGAGTAAGCCTGTTTTTCTAAGATGTTGTATTTTAATTCAGAATCTCTGAGAGTTTTGCTGAAGAATGCAATAGGCTGTTCAAGACCATCCTTATTCTTCTGTAATAAAACAACAGCCAATGTATTTTCAGATGCAAAAGAAAAGGTTAGAAATTCCTTTGTAAAATATGGACTTACTAATACTGGAGCTTCAGTAAGAGCCAGCTTAATTTTTTCGAATGAATTCTTTGCTTCTACAGTCCATCTAACTTTTTGATCCTTCCTCAGCATGGTTGTAATCTGTTTGATAGTCTCAGCAAAATTTGGTATAAACCAACGCAGAAAATTGATTTTACCAATGAAAGATTGAACATCCTTTTTACTCCTTGGCAGACTTATTTTTAGTATTGCTTTCACCTCTCTAGATCAATCCTTATGCCATCAGCTGAGACTAAATGACCCAATAATTTTCCTTCCTGTACAGCAAAATGTGACTTCTTTGGATTAAGAGATAAACCATATTTTTCTGGATTTAAGAAAAGTTTGCTTCAAATTTTTTAGGTGTTCATCATCTGATTGTGAAAAGACTGTGATATCATCTAAGTAAATCACCACAAACTTATCTCTTTCCCCAACAAAGGCTATATCCATATCTCTTTGAAAAGTTGCTCCTACATTCATTCACCCAAAAGGCATTTTATCATACATGAAAGTTCCCCAGGGAGTAGTAAAAGCTGTTTTTTCTTTATCATTAGGATGCATAGCAATTTGATTATATCCTGAAAAACCATCAACCATAGAAATCCTTTGTGCCCTAACTACCTTCTGCAATATTTGTTCTATTTTAGGCAGAGGATAATTATCCTTCAGTGAAGACCTATTCAGATTTCTAAAGTCAACACACAGTCTGATTTCTCCATTCTTCTTCCTGACAGGAACTAGATTAGCAACCCATGAGGAATACCTAAGAGGAACAATGATCTTTGCATCTAATAACTTCTTCACCTCTTTTTCAATAACAGGAAACAAAGGTGGATTTATCCTCCTTAATTTCTGCCTAAAAGGTTTGACATTCGGTTTTAAAGGTACTTTATGTTGTATAATCCCAGTATCATATGTTCTCAATTCTTCATAAGACCATGCAAAGACATCAACATGATCCTTTAACAACTTAATGTACATGTTTCTCTGTTCTGCTGTGAGTGCTTTTGAAATCTTCACCATTCTAGGATGTTCTACAGTACCAATATTACAATCCACCACATTCTCTTATGAAGACTGTACAACAGGTTTTAAAGGTGTGTCATCTTTTGAAAATATCCTTTCTAAAGGCACCAAACCTTTTGGGATGAAATTACCTTTTAGTTCAATAATCTTGTGGCCAACAATTTCATTTTCAGCAATATCTTCAACATCTTCATCCTCGTCATCTTCTTCTTGATCAATCAGGGAATTAGAAAACTCATCTGTAAGCTCCAAAAATCTTTTTATTTCAATGTCATATTCAAAATCTTTCCACTGCTTTACATTATCAGGCACAAAAGGTCTGCACCTAACCTCAATAGGATACTTCAGTTGTGTGGTTTTGGGAATTCTAAAATGTGTAGCTGCTAAGGCCAATGAATCAACAGTTTGATTATGGTCCCTAGGACTATAGGTAATGTTAAAGGCTACAAAATAATTGTCAATCATATCCCATAGTTCATTTCGGTAGACTTTCAGCAAATATTGTTTCACTTGATAGTTGTTCCTCACCTGCTGAACAACTAACTCGGAGTTGCCATATACAGAAATCTGTTGAATGCCTAAATCTTTAGCAGCCTTCAAACCTAACAGCAAAGCTTCATATTCAGCAGTGTTATTGGTGGTAATAAATTCTAATTTGTACATCAGCTTTACTGTTTCACCACCAGGAGATATTAAAAGAACCCCTACTCCAGCACCTTCCTTACAAGATGATCCATCAAAGTATAATTGCCAAAGTTCATCTTCTTGCTCCCTACTGCATTTAATTGGCTGTTCCTTTTCAACCTGTAACAAACCAGTAGTATTATCATCATCACTAAAATGTAACATACAAGTACCCAAGTCCTTATCAACAGCATACAGGGGATGGTTTGTAAGATTCTTGTCATCTGTCACAATATAAGCAAATTGAAGTTCTCTGTACAACCTTCTGTTTTCTCCTCCAAACACAGGAATAGTAGCATATGTTAAATCCATTTGTAAAGTTCCACCAACTTTCTTTTCCCAAGATCTAAAAAGAAGTAATCCAAATTTAGGTGTAATGTCTGCTGCTACCACATCCATAATCACACTCTTCATTGGTAACTGAGCCAAACTGAAAATCATATCTTTAATTACTCCCAAACATTTTACAGCTCGTGAATCAAAAGCATAGAAATCATGATAGGGTATTGTTATACTCAAACCTAGAGCCTCCATGATAGCCTTTGGCATTAGGTTATGTGATGCTCCTGAATCCAAAAGATAGTTATGTATCATTTGTTCATGAATAGTCAGTGTGATGTAGAATGGGGGTGATGCACTTGCTTCATTCTCAGTCTTTTCAGCCAAACCTGATCCAATAAAGATTTTAGGATTTTCTTCTTGAAGATTCACTGTATTAGAAAGAGGCTGACTGTTTGTTGAACCAATCATTTTAAGAACTGATTCTTTGTAAAAAGGATTCTTCATTAATTCGGTAAAAGGCATAGGGATCTTAATTTTGCCTAATACATTTTCCAGATTAAAATTTTGCACATTTTTGTTTACCTCCTCAACCTCCACATTCTTCTTTTGTTTATCCTGAATTTTTTTTCTTCTCTAACACAGGATCATATTGTTGTTTAGTAGGTACAACTACCTTTTTCTTTGGATTTTGAACTACTTGTTTTGGACCTGACCTCAAATTCAATGTTTTCTTTGGCTCAGTGTGATATGCATCAGCAGTTACAGCAGTCATTTCAAGATTTAAATCATTCTCTGTTTCAAACATATTAGCATCATAGTATTCTGAATTTAAAAACTCTTCTTCAATAACAAAACCCTTAGTTAATTGTTCTCCAAAATAGTTCATATCTTGGTCTGTGTCTTCAAATAACACTTCCTCTTCAATTTCTTCTTCATCAGCAACATTGTTCTGAAAAGGGGGTGGTACTCTTTGATCCTCGGTCTCTCTCCTTTCTCGATGTATCTCATTGTTTCTTTGTTCTCTAGGTATGAAACGAGGTGCGAACTGTCTTTTGAATTGGTTTTGATTGTTAGGGTTTCTTTCACCTTCTTGGACATGTTTGTTTGAATTCTTTTCTAGTTCCAACTTGTTTAATTTTGCAGTCAATATCTTAACTAGATTGGCCATTTCATCAATTTAACTTTCTGTAGAATGGGATGTTGAAACCCCTGGAACTGCTTCCTTCTTACCCTTCCTGTCATATATATGTTGAGTTGTTTCCTTCTTCAATCTATTAGAAGCCAATATATTAGATTCCACCTCTAATGCTGCATCCTGCATGTTCAGTAAAGAAACAGGTCTTCTTTCTCTTAGAAGTAAGGAAAATTCATGATCAAAAGCATTTGCCTATGTAAGTTTTGCAGATGTTTCTGAAGGTTTTATCTCTATAGGAATTTTTCCATACATTTTATTGAATCTTTTCGAAAAATCAGCGATGGTTTCATCCTTCTTTCTCCTAAGGGCTTCAAATTCAGTTACATAATAAGTATGATCCTTAGTGTCGCCCCATTGTCTCATGAATAAGCCCCGAAGCTCCTCTATGATAGTGATAGAATGTGTAGGTAACTCCCTAAACCATTTTCTGACATCTCCATCAAGGCTTTGAACAAACATCCTCATCCATACATCCTTAGCTTCAATATTCTGGTTATCAGCATAACTGAGAAAGGCTTCCCAGTGCTCCTCAGCTATATTTTCACCCCGTCCATTAAACCTAGGCAAATATTTATGATAATCACCTCCAGGAATTGCATTCAAAGGCCGAGGCAAAACTAAAGGTGCATACCTAGCTGCAACCATTTGGTCCATCATATCTATTGGCTGCTTTTGGGCTGCCATTTTTAGGTTGACTGACTTTGGTGATGAAAAGATTTGACTGGAACTTGGCTGAAATGGGGTTTTACCAACTTTTAGATGAAATAGAGGAATTTTACCAGGAGATACTGACTTTGCTTTCTTGAAGGATTGAGGATCAGTGAAAACTTGAAAATTACTGACAAGAATTATAGGCTTCAACCAAGGTGAAGTTTCTTCTTCTGAAATATCTAACTAATCAGGGTTACATAGGGTTGGTGATGATTGAGACCTTCTAATTCTTCTAGCTGTTTTCAGTATCTATTCTGGGTTTGAAACGCCCAACTGCAAAGGTGAACTAGGTCTGTTTCTTGTTCCAAATCCCTTAGTAGCCACTGTGACAAACTGATGAAAAGTAGTCTTTAAGAATTGTTGGTTTAAGTTCACCTCTTAAAACCAGTGAAATGATAAGTATCCCAGGGAAAAGTATGTTTTCAACTTCGTTCCTCGGCAACGGCATCAAAGATGTTAGTGCCAGAAATTTTTCCTAGACTACAAGAGAACAAGCCAACACAATCTCAATATCTCAATGAAATAAAATAGGGTTTTTAGGGTTTTCAAGGTTTTTTTGGTTGAGCAATTTGAAGACAAGAGGGCATACATTCATAAAACCAAAGTAAACACTAAATCATGAGCATTGAATAGCTGAGATGCATAACATATAAACCATAATCCAACAGAAAACACAATACTGAATTTCACCCATAGATGGCAAGCATTCCAAGCATAAAAACATTAAACAAGTAATGAATTTACCAGCTAAGAAACTAAAACAAGTTATAAATTAAACCAGAGAATAAACTGAAGGGCATATAGAGCATAGATTTCATAATTCGGTCTTCAAAATACACATAAGAGTCTTTACTTAGCTCATAAACAAGTCTGATGACCTCCCCTTGTCAGCAAAAAATCGAACCATTTGTCTTCTTTGAGACTTGCATTTATACTATTCTCCCAAACTTGGTCAAGTAACTAAACCCTAACTGTTTTTTAGTCTACCCATCGAATAGTTTCATCTAAATAATACTTACAAAAATAAAGTAACTTTCAAACCTAACTAATAACTAATTATATTAACTAACTTTACAGATCCTTAGTTGCTTCAGCTAGTAAGGAAATCTCTTCCAAGGCTTGAGCTTTTCTTCTTGCCTTCAATTGATCTGTCTCCATATCTGCAATCTTCGTTGTTAGCTTTTCATTATGTTGTTGCAGGTCCTGGATGGTTTGCTTCAACTCTGTAAACTTTCTTTCTGTCTGCCTTTTCTTTTTTAGGGCTTCTCTTGACACTGTAATCAACTCCTAATACTGACTGTTTACTTCCTCCAAATCCTCTCTGAGCTTTCTGTTTGCAATGACTAAGCCATCATTTGCTTCCTGCATGTACTCAACCTGGTACCTGTATTGCTTTATACTTCTCTAAATATTTTCTTGTTCTGAATCAATACACCTGTCTCCTGTTGATGTTTGCAGCCCCTCAGGTATCCATGGGATCTTTAATTTTTTATAAATCTCCTCATCCTCTTCCATGAGTTCTGAATAAGTTACAGGAAACTTTGGAAATTCTTCATTTTCAGCATTCCATGGAGCTTCCTCTTCAACTATCTCCTTCTTCTCTAAACAAGAAATCTTTGTCTCATTTAGTTGTTGTTCCTATATCATTTGATTTCGAATCTCTAAAAATATATCAGAGATCTTGGTATCAGTTACGACATACTCTCTTTTTTATTCAATTGACTTTTTACCCTTACTGTCATCTTTATCATCATTCAATTTTTCTTCGGATGAAGAATCATCTATTACTGTCACTCTTTCTTTAGTCAATTTAGGATTCAACAACTTTTGCATGTTCAGTCTAAGTTTATTCTTAGGTCTGGTTTTAGGTCTCCAAACAGCAGCAATCTCCCCCAACATCTTGATAGTCTTACCCCGATGAGTAATTGAAGCAAACTCAACAACTTTTATTTTCTTTCTTTTTGATAGTGCTACCTCATCACAATGGTTGTGAATCTTTTGATCAGCAGAAACCCTAGTTGCATTAGTGACAGGAATTTTATCATCATCATCAAATAGGCATTTCTCATCTTCTGATAAAACTGTGATAGGGCTTTGTTTTTGCACTTCAATACCTTCTTTTTCATCTGGAATTGTCTCTGTAGGTACAACATCTTCAACTGGCTCAGCTTCCTTAATTTCTGACTGTAAATTCTTACTTTCATTGTCATTAAGTTGCTGTTCAAATTCAGAATTTTTATTTTCAAGGTTTGAAGCTTCTTCTAATGTCACCTTCTCTTCATTTTTGACTGCTACCTTTTGCTTGAGCTTCTTAATCAAAGTCTGCCCTTTATTTGCTTGTCTTCTGTGAGACTGTCCCTCTTGATCAATTTTAAAACCTGACCAAAAAATGGAATACTCCCAAGTATTTCCCCTACTCTACAAGACAGTGCTTATGATAAGCTTGATGAGTCCATGATGGAAAATATACTGCTTTGTATGATCTTTGTGCTCTTTAACTCTGCATGACATATTTTGTAGACTTTTCATAAAAAAAGAAAGGTAAGTTCATTTTGGACTCATCACTAAGATGCTAAAGAAACCTAAAGTGGTATTTGAAAACAAAAGCATATCTATCCTCACAAGTAGCATAACTCTGTAAGACTTTAATGGGCTCAATCCATTCAGGTTTGAAGTTATGGATTGGAACACCTTTTCCCCAATCTGCAATCACACCAGGAAGCAAATACTTTTGTGCATTGAAGGTGAATGGAACCTTTATAAACCGTAATTCTCCCTCGTTCAAGATCCATGTTGCCTTAGCTATCAATTCCTTAGTTAATTTGAACTGTAAGGTGTCAAAAGACACAATGTCTTTATCTAAGCACTGAGCAAATTTATAAGACACCTCTACATGGTATCCTTCAATCTTTTTGAAAAATGTTAACCATCCTGCATCTGAAAATAACTGAGCACATTGTGGAAAATTCTTCATCCACCCTAGGTCTGAGGGCTCTACCCTGTTTGTTTTTCCACTTTTCTTCATTTTTACCAAGGTTTAACAACTCCTGTCGATATGCCACAATCTAAATATCTTCAAATCACAACAGACTGACCTAACATACAGTTCAGGAAACTCCAACAGGATCTACTTATGAATTTACTGTTTAAATGATGAATACTTTGAAAGTATTTGCTAATAATTCATCATTTAAAATGTATTAGGTGAAAAACTCATATTCTTCCTTTGAATTTTATCATTAATGATTTCTTCAGAAAAGCCCCAAATTTAGAAAACCCTAGCAATGGCACACGGGATACCTATTTAGAAGACCAATACGAGCCCTGGAATGTAGCTATTTTAATGGTTAAGTGTCGAATTGCATGCTCCACTTGTCTCTAACCATCTAGACCACTCCAAACGGCCGCTACTGAAAAGCCCTAATTTCTCGTTCATTTGAAAAATCCCAAATTCTCAGCACTGTCTTCTCCTCACGATCTTCAGTATTCTTCGTGTCCTTCAAATAAGAAACATATTCCTAAAAAGCTTTGTCTCATTCAACTCACTGTCATTATTTTACCTGCTCTGCATGAAATTGCCACGATCTTGCCATTATGATAATCATCCACTTATTTCAATGATTAAACCATGGAGGACATGTATCAACTACATCAAATAATATGATTGACACCTTAGAGATAAGAATCCCGAAGAAATTGGACCAAAAAATGATGATTTTAGCATTCGCAATTTTCTTGTAGCGCTCTAGTGTATCTATTTTGGTCTTGCGCTACAAGAAAGTTCAATCAAATGATTTCACATGATTAAGCCAATAATAAGAGTTAAAACTTGGTTTATGGGTCTAATTTAACTTTAATGCTATTAATAAACCTCATTAATCCATATATGCCTTATAAAACCCCTCAACTATGAAATTAAAGAAAAATTTGTAAAAACAAGCTTAAAAAAATAAAAAATCATGAAAATTAAAAGTTTAAAATCAAAATTATCTCTATCAACAAAATTTCTAGAAACAAAAAAGTAATAGCAAGGTTCAAAAACATAAATAAAAATCATGAAACAAAGGAAGACAAAATCATGACCTAACATATGGCATTGATTGTGAATCACTAAAGACATTCAATTAAACTCCTAAATAATGGTCAAGCAATTAGTTGATGCAGTGAGTTCAGTTCAATCAATTCACATTCGGTTCATTCAGTTCATATTTAGTTAAAGACAATTAACACTCAGTGAAAGAAGGAAGGTACATATCTTCTGCATGGGAGAGAATCTGAGGTGACAATTTTGGCACCAAGTCAAGGAAGGCGCTAATGTTTGATATGGAAAAGTAATTTTGGTTCCTACAATTTCCACAGTGCACCAAAATCATGCAACCATTCACTACCTTCTTTATTGTATGATTGTAAGCTTGTTATTAAAGTGTTATGCACTTGGCAAGGCCAATACAATGTTCCTAGTGACTATTGTTGCATTGGTATCTATTATTAGGAAATATGCTCATGCATTGAAAACCATTCTCTGAAATTATCTATCATACTCAAAGGATTGATGTGTTTTTTCGTCCTCCGAGTTTTGAAGGTTTTACTAGGGTACATGTTGTGTCTTATGGATTGAATGATTTATGTGATTGAATTTTTATGGGATTAACATATGTTGTAGTTGATTATCAAAAGTTTTAAAGTTCAAGCATCTTCATTTTTTTGTCAAACATTGATATGGTATAAGATCAAGGGTGTGCAAAAGCTTAGTTTTGTGCAAACATTCTAAACCTATGCAAATATTGAAGTATTGAGAAAGAGCTTGAATTAGTGTCATCAATCTCCGTCTAACCGGAAGATCTACTTGAAGGCACATCAAACTTCAACACATGGAAGATGAGGGTGAATAAAATTCTTGAAGAGAATGATATTGATTCCTTTGTGACCATTGTGATCAAAGAGCCCACTACAAATGCATGAATAATCAATTACAAGAAGAATCAAGCAAAGGAAAAGAGGATCATATATGACTATGTGAAGGACAACCTCATGTCAATGATCACACCATTGAAGACGAAAAAGGAGTATTTTTAACACACTCACAAACTTGTATGAGAAGAAGGATCCTACTCAAAAGAGGGACTTAAAGAACTAATTATGCAACATGAATATGGAAAGAGATGAGACAGTAGCTTCCTTTTTCACAAAGATTTCACAAGCGAAGGATGAACTAGAAAGCATTGGTGTGGAGACAGATGAGGATGACCTTCTTCAAAATTCCATCGATGGAATCCCCTCATCATGGGATACCTTCTTAGATGTAGTAGATGGAACATAAGAACATACCAACTTTGAAATACTTTGGCATGATTGCATCCAAGAAGAGGGGCATATCCAAAGCAAGACACCATGCACGAAGGAGGAGAATATTGCCCTTGCAACAAGAACCAAGAAATGGAGGAATCCATTCGCTCCCAAGTTCTTTTGTGCAAAAAAGATAGAGATTAATAAAAATTTTGACAAATAAAAGATTATATGCTATTATTGTCAAAATTCGAGCCACTTTGCACAAAATTGCCATACAATGAAAAGAAGAGAAGGAAGATTTCATGCTTCCACCGACGTAGAAGAAACTTCCAAGAAAGATGCACCCGAGGAGAAAGAGACACGGAAGGAGTAATACCTTGCCTCTGGCTTTTCTGGATCTCTCATCATTGGAGAATATACATGGTTTATTGACATTGGTGATTCCAAGCACATGTGAGGGTTCAAGCGTGCAATCTCCAACATAAAAGAGAAAAGTTTTCATGCATGGTAGAATTGGGAGACAATTCGACATATTCGATCTAATGAGTTGGATCCACATCTTTCCAACTAATATCGGGAGACACACTACATGTGGAGGACATCCTTTATGTCCTTGGATTAAATAAGAACCTACTCTTTGTTTCAATCCTTGAATATAAGTGCTTATGAGTTATATTCATGGAGAATCAAGCATACTTAGGGTCGAAGAACCATAACATTGATATTGCTATTGTTATTGGAGTTCGAGAAGGAGGGATTTACAAGGTCCCAAGAAAGTATATTTCAACCATGGTACATCATACTATCAACCAACACGCGCTTTGGCATAGGAGGCTTGGACAAATCCACTTCATAGCACTCCCTGGTTTTCAACAAATGGTGAAAGGTATGCCTAGTTTTGATTTTGTGCATGATATTGTTTATCAGGGTTGTGCTTTAGGAAAGAATGTTAAAAATAATTTTCCTAGCAGCCTAACTAGATATAAAGGCATCTTAGATTTAGTGAAATCAGATGTATATGGACCCATGCCATCCCCTTCCCTCAGTGTACACCTTTACTATGTACTGTTCAATGATGATTTCTCTCTCCCGTAAGGCCTATTTTTATTTCATGAAAGCCAAGAGTGAAACCTTCAGTAAATTTCAAGAATATAAATCCTTAGTAGAGAATCAGATAAATAGGCATATTTGTTCCCTAAGGCCTGATAATGGTGGAGAATTTGAATCAAATGCTTTTAATGATTTTTGTAGTGATGCAGGGATATGTAGACAAATAATAGTTCCTTACAACCCACAATAGAATGGGGTTGCAGAGAGAAAGAACATAACTGTTTGTGAGGCTACAAAATCCATGTCACATGATCAAGATCTATCTGCTTATGTGTGGGTAGAAGCCACTAGTACAATAGTGTAGATACATAATAGAAGTCTACATGCATTTCTTGATGATAAAACACATGAAGAGGTGTTCACTAGTGAGAAACCAGACATTTCACATCTTCGGATATTTGGATGTCCTATGTATATTCACATACCAAAATAAAAGATAACCAAGATGGAACCTTCTGGCAAGAAGGGAAATTTTGTGGGCTATAGTGAGACCTCCAAGGAATTCAAATATATGTACTTCGTGAGAGACATGTTGAGGTTAGTTGGTATGTGACTTTCCTTGAGGAGGAAGCATTCAAGCTGTCAAAAGAGCTTAAATGTGATCTAGAGACAGAGGTGGTTGAGGATCCTATATCAAAAGATCATGATGATGATTCTTCCCCTTATGATGTTTAGAGGGAGAATCCAGCAGAACATGCAAAGATACCTACCATTAATGAACCATTTGAATTAGTTGATGAACCTCATACAAAGAGGAGGTCAGCATGGTGTCGATATGTATTGAGAGATACTGAGAAGCATGGAGCATCGGTAGGCTCTTCCAAAGAGGGAAAGCAACCTAATAGGTATTCAGGAAATGTTGCATTAATGAGCAACAACAGTGACTCGGAGCCTTCATCATATGGAGAGGCTGCAAGGCAGCAAGTGTGGAAATATGCTATGACAGAGGAATATCATTATATTCTGAAGAATCACGTTTGGGATATTCTTCCCAGACATGAGAGAAAGTCAGTTGTAACTTCTAGATGGCTTACAAGATAAAGCATGTTGCAGATGGTAGTGTATACAAGTACAAAGCGAGGTATGTTGCTCGTAGATTTTCTCATAAAGAGGGCATTGATTATGAGGAGAATTTGTCTCTAGTGTCTTGATATACCACCATTAGATCTATTATTTCACTTGCATCAGTATTGGGTTGGAAGCTTCACCAGATGTATGTGAAGATTTCCTTTCTCAATGGTGAGCTTGAGGAACAGGTTTACATTGAGCATCCTGAGGGTTTTGTGACACATGGGAAGGATTCCCATGTGTACAAGTTGAAGAAAACCATGTCTGGGTTAAAATAAGCTCCTCGATCTTGGTATACGAGAATATATTGTTATCTTCATAAACTATGTTTCTTGAAGAGTGATGCAAATTCAAACTTGTACTTCAAAGTAGTGTAGAACCAACCTCTGATATTAGTCCTATGTGTGAATCATATTTTCCTCACTAGAGAGGAAATACTAATTGTTGAGTGTTAGAGGGATCTTACCTCATATTTTGAGATGAAAGACTTAGGTCTTATGCACTACTTTTTAGGCCTTGAGATTTGACAGAGGAATGATGAGATATTTCTATATCAAGAGAAGTACATTGTGGACATCTTGCGCGTATTTGACATGGTGGATTGTAAATCCATGAATACTTTGATGGATTCCAATTTGAGGAAACTCCATGAGACTGAGAGTGGATCAGATCTAGTGGAACCCACAATATACAGGAATTTGATTGGCTCGTTGATGTACCTGACACATTCAAGGCCAAACATTTGCTATGTAGTTAGAATTTTGAGTAAGTTCATGATTGATCCTAGACACAGACACTATGTTGTAGGTAAGCATATTTTAAGATACCTATGTGATATAGTTGCTTGTACTCATGTATCCCTCTAATGGAGGAGTGGTATTGCGTTTAGGTTATGCTATGATTTCTTGGTCTAGTAGAAATCAGGGTTCAGTTTCCCAGAGTGCCGAGGATGAATACATTGCTGCTAGTACTGCTTGCAAAGAAGCAATGTGGCTGAGAAGTATACTTGGAGGATTATTCGATGAAAATCTAGAGCTTAAAGTGATAAAGTGTGACAACCAGAGTTGTATAAAGCTTTCCAAAAATCATGTGTTTCATGATAAGTCGAAACACAAAGAAATGAAGTATTACTTCATTCGAAGCATGGTCCAGAAAGGTATTGTGAAACTTCAGTACATAGCTATTGCTAAGCATATTGTAGATGTGTTGACAAAGCCTCTATCTATGACGAGGTTCAGACACTTCCGAGATAAGCTTGGTATGGTAGAGAATGCCTCCCTCATTGAGAGGGAGTGTTAAATGTAAGCATAAGGAGTCATTCTCCAGGAGACTTGTGTTGTGTCAAGTCTGGAACTTGTGGTGTATCAAGTTTAGAAACTTCTGTTGTATCAAGTTAAGGGACTTGTGTTAAATCAAGTCAGGAACTTATGTTGTATTAAGTTAAGGAATTTGGTGTTGTATCAAACTAGGACATTGTGTTGTATCAAGTCCTCTTCATGAAAGATGCATGTACTATGATCTTGTGTTGTATCAAGGTTGGAGTCTTGTGTTGTATCAAGACTTTAGACTTATGTTGTATAAAAGTCTAGATTTGTGTTGTATCAAGTAAGGTGGATATGTTATGTGATGTATTGCTATTCATGGTAACTAGATGCTATAAGTCTCCTCTAGGAATTAACTACTCATAGCATTAATTACTCTAGCATATGACTATATGACTCGGGGTAACACATATGATCATTAGTATGGAATAATTATTTTGAGTGTGATATGATAAGATGATTAATTAATTAATACATATATGGACCATGTAGTAATTAAATATAAATGAGATCAACATAGAGAAAGAGTAAGGATTGGAATTGCCTATGTCAGACCTTCGGTGAACTTGAATTGCAAAGACATCAGTTAAGTCTCAGTTGTGGAAAAACAAGTTTAAGTTAAATAAGGAATCTACTCCTTGATTTATGCAAAGTGTTTGATCATGGATGGCACCGATTGTGAAGCACTAAAGACATTAAATTAAACTCCTAACTACTGGTCAAGTAGTTAGTTGATGATTGAGTCCAGTTCAGTCAGTTCACATTAAGTTAAACACAATTAACACTTAGTGAAAGAAGGAAGGCGCATATCTTCTGCATGGGAGAAAATCTGAGGTGACAATTTTGGCACCAAGTCAAGGAAGGCGCTAATGTTTGACGTGGAAAAGTAATTTTGGTGCCCATAGTGCACCAAACACATGCAACCATTCACTACCTTCCCTGCTTATGATTGTAATCTTGTTATTAAAGTGTTATGCACTTAGCAAAATTGATATAGTGTTCTTAGTGATCTCTATTCTGTATTGTTGCATTGTATCTATTATCAGGAAATTTGCTCATGTATTGAAAATCATTCTCTACAATCATATATAATACTCAAAGGATTGCTAGGTTTTTTCATCCTCCGAGTTTGGAGGGTTTTCCCAAGGTACATCTTGTGTCTTATGGATTGAATGATTTATGTGACTGAAATATTTATGATATTAACATATGTTGTAGTTGATTATCAAACATTTTGAAGTTCAAGCATCTTCATTTTTTAATCAAACATTGACACTGAAGGACATGGAAGATCAGATGATTAAGATCAAGCATAATCAGAAAGCAACTCAAGAAAAACAAAAAATTTATGCAGATCAAAATGAAACCGACAAACAACTTAAAGTTGGAGATCATATATTTTTGAAAGTTATACTTAGGAAGAGTTCCTTGAACTTTGGGAAACTATTCCAAGCTAGCTTCTAGATAATATGGACTGTAGCATGGATTTCTCCCTTGCTACAGGGCAGGAATGGCTACCTTCCGTCTATAGGACGGAATGATAGGTTTCTGGTGGAGAAAGCAAAGAAAATAAAACAGAAATGAAGAACAGCAAAGAAAGAACTAAAACCCCTCTGCACACAAGGTTAAGGTTTAGCTCCAATACCCTGCATACAACTTGTTAGAAAACCTGCAAACAAACAATGGAGACCTGTAAGAACATGATAGGCCATAGAAATTGCAAGCAAAGATATGTTAGATAACTCAAATAAACAAAAAAAAACATAGATTATACCTTCATTTGATGGAAATGGGCCACCATGCCCTAGCTTGGAGAAGCACCTTTCTCTCTCTTGGCAATGGGGGAGTTATGGCTCAAAGGGAAGATGGATGAGAGGGAGTGTGGGTGGCTTGAGAGACAAATGGTCTCAAGGCATCCACTCGGGCAGCATAACAGTATGAAAGGGAGGAATGTTTTGAGAGTGACCCCCACCCCTCTATTTATAGCTTTTTTCGGGTTTTTAGGGTTTTAAGTCCCTAGTTAAGGCTTTAGCCCCTTCTGCCCTATCTTTAGCTCCTTTTGGGGTTTTAAGCTCCTTTGAGGGGTTTTAGCCCCCTTTTGGAGGATTTAGCTCCTATGAGAGCTATTTTGGCTCTTTTAAAGGGATTTTAAGCCCTTTTGCTCATTCTTAAGCATTTTTTAGGGTGTGGGTGTCCAACGGGATAAAATGAGGGTTGTGCATGGGTGTCCTTGGGTGGTGTAGGCCATGTAGAGCTGAGTGAGGGATTTTTTGGGTTAACAGATTGCCCCCTGATGTGTGAGGGCAGGAACTCATCGTATGGCAGACGGACATCATAGGATTTTCTGCGGAGAGGTGGTGCTTCCTGGGCTAGGGCATGGTGGATTTTGGTTTTTGTATTAATATGGTTCCCATCAATGGGTGAGATACAAATAATGTGTGACATGTATATGGACGAGGCAGACATCACCATGCTCGTAAAAATGTCAAAAGAATAATGTGATCTATGCTCTATAATACAAGATTCGATCGTATACAATTGATGATACATAGTGGTTTCCTCACTGAGAGGCTGAATACAATACTGATCTGAAGAACTGCTACATTGGACCCATGGCATTCTCATGGAATGCTATATCTTCATGACTGATAACCTGCTAGATCTGGAAAGGTACATAGCTGTATGCACTCACTGATGGAAAGTAAGAGTCCCTGTGGTACAAGTATGCTGCATCAATCATACATCTATATAGAAGCACCGTTGGGGCTTCTGAACATTGTCTCCAACGCAACCCAGAAATCCCAAGCGGCATAAACCTGTTTAGGTCCCTCGAATAGACTCATCAATGTGCTAGAGTCAGGTGACATCCGGGGTCTTCGACCAAATATTGCACGGACCAATACCATGTACGAATCTCAACGGTGCGATGATGTAGCTGGAGTCGAGCACGTGAGAAACAACCATCTCGAGAATACTTAACATGTCAGCTCCCTGGATGAGGCTGACATATAATTTCATTTTCAAAATATATATATCTTGTGCAATTAATTTCATTTTCAATATATATATATACAAAATTCAAATGCTAAGGTCTCGTTTTGAATAGATTATCTTTGCACGTATTTACAAAGAGCTAAACACATAAGCATATTTTCAGTAAAAAATGGTATTAGCCATCCAACCTGGGATTATTGAGGTAGCAGAGTGGATGGGTCACACAGTCGATCACAATAACATGAGAGTACAAATGATCACAGATATGCAGAGTTCATAAGAAGTTTTTGTTGTAAGATCAAAAGAAAAGACAGAATACAAAAATTTTGGACAAGATTTTTGGATAAGGAATGTAAAAAGAGAAGCCTAGAAGGCAATTATGTCTTTCAACAATCACACCAAATAATGTAAAGATTTTTTTATTTTATAAAAAAATACAAAAAAAAAAATTGATTTATAGAGATAAAATATATCTTTGTATGCCTCCCTTTTTTTCTCTCAATACCTTTAATTAATACTTGCCTTCATTAAAATTTTGAATCTATCACTGAAATTGAACCATAAGAGAAACAAAAGAGATATTTATTTCAATTTCAATGAGACTTTTAGAGAATTAATCAATACTATTTGAATCTTAATCTATATAATTGACCAAATAAATCACTAATACAAACGCTACATATACATTATTGATGTTATTTTAAAAGTACTAAAAAATTGCCGAAATTATGTAATAAATCACTAAATACAAAAGCTACATACATTATTGATGTTATTTAAAATTATTAAAAAATAAAACATACTGTATAACAATTCTTCAAGATCATAGATTTCACTAAAATATCTAAATCTAAACAAATCAGTAAATATAATGCCAAAAATATAGTAGAGTATAGATGCTCATTAAAAATAAAATAATGGAAAAATCATTAAATTAAATGAGTTTTTATGTTTTTAGGAAATATCAAATCAACTTGCAAATAAAAAGATAATTCTAATATAATAGATGTTTCTAATTTTTAATGAATGTATGGTTTGGAACTTGCAACTACAACTCTCTATATAAGATAAATATATTAATGCTACTAATAATATAAACAAATAGCAATAATATAATGACCATTTATAAAGTTTATTGCCCTTCAAAATTACGTTTTAGAAATTTTATTATCCTTCAGTCTTTGTGAACCCACTTCCAGTTGTTGTTGACCTTGAACCCCGTTGATTCATAACCAGCACCAGTTCCTTTCGTTTACCTTTAACCTGTTTAACCACCTGAAGCACCTGTTGAAGCATTCGTTTTAGTTCCATAGCCCTAACATATCCAGATGCAGCTCGAGCAGATGTTACAGCTTCACCAATTGAATTCATTGATCGAGTTAAAGCAACGGATCCAAAATCGGACCTTATGACGATTAACAAAAACTTTAAATCGTATTTGACCACCAAAATGCCCCCATAACGAGCATTTTGCCCGTCAAATTCCATCATTGCCTGAGAGTGCTTCGGGCATGCAATGCATACATGGCATGCCAAACATTCATGTTGTTCGTACAGCGTAATTACAATGCATGACTGACTTATGACAAAAAAATCTCTGCAAAACTTAATCGGCATACCAGTTACAAAGCTAACAAGATGGATTTTTAACTGAAACCGTAAGAAACCAATACCATTCCCTCCTACATACTTTATCAATGGAAAACATACCAGAAGATAGAGAGAAAAAAATAGGTACCAAGAGCTACAAGTTGGAGCTTAAGCAACTCAACCGTGAATGCACATTAGAGTTGGGGTTTCTCATCCGGATCCAAACCCAAATGCCTGTGACGAGCAAGTAGCTTCAATTCCTCATCCAAGTCATCCTTTTCCTGAAGAGTGAACAATGCAACATCCATATTATTCATTGAAGAACCAACATCAACCATTTCCATTTCAGCCATCGCTTTTCCCGTTGTTGTCATGCATGTATCCGCCGTTGCTAGTGGTGGTTTTACTTCCTCCTTAACAATGGCCTTTGGATCGATACTGGCCTCCCCCTACTTGTCAACTTCAAAGTGAGTGAGAGGGATATTTATGGTCTCCACAACATACACAACCTAGCCAAAAATACCTTTAACCTTTCATAATAGATCCTGCACAGTATTATGATTTTCCTCCTTGAAACATTGAATCTCTTGTTGAACCTCACTGAGAGCATCTATGACAGACACCATGTGATTTTCTAGGGCACCTTCATGCAAGGCTAAGTGATGACCTCATTGGTGTCCTCCTCTTCTGGTTGTGGCTTGACGTCTTTCATGAACCATCTTGGAAGTGTCGGTGCAACAAGCTGAACAAGAGAAGGCTCTGCATATCCTGCGAGCAGTGGTAAACACACAATACGAAATGAAGACGTGGAACCCTCCTTGGGCACAATAGACATGAGTTTGCTACATTAAATCACCAATCAAGTCAGTAATAATATCATCGTTGATTGCCAACTCGCCATTGATAGCACTAGGGTAGTGAATCAGGCAAGAGTTATTCATTGAGCTGCAGAGCATTTAATGTCGTTGCAACAAGCTTTTTGATCGTTAGATCTTGAGCTGCTCTACATTCAATGGTCATCAAGCCTACTGCACCTGCATTAAATGCTCTGCATCCCAATGGATAGCTTTTGCCAGTGAATCCTTGCTACATACATTTTGGCTGCTGCAGCCGCATTAAATTCTTTGCAGCTCAATGGATATCTCTTTCCAGCAAATCCTTGCTGCATACATTTTGTATCGAGGAGTGGACATGTTATCAATGCTCTATTCAATCTGATATTAAACCTCGCCGCCGTCATGTCCTATCATCAATTTCATTTCGGCATCACACCTCATCCATGGAAATTTTAATTTTTTTTAATAATAATAATTTTTTTAACTAAAATAGATCTCTTTTAATTATAACAAATATATTTATAAACATAAAATTAATAAAATAAATTATACAATATTAATCATACTTTTAAATTAAAAATTTTAAAATATTAATTTTAAACTACTTAAAAATTTAAACAACATAACTATAAATTATTTAACTAAAATTTAAATAACAATCAATCTAGGTTAAGTGATAAGTATGAAGTTGCCTTGTGAAAATAGTTTATGCTTTGAGTAAATGGCTAATTTGTTTTTATTATCTTCGCAATTTGAAATTTTATATAAAAATATTATTATATAAAAATATTATTATATAAAAGTGGATTTTTTTAAATATTATTATATGAAAGTGGATTTTAAAGTAGAAAAAATGTTTTTTTTTGGGGAAAAATTCTTAATTTTATTTCAGTTATGAACAAAATTACATTTGCATATGTATATAAGGAAATTAAGTGCCCCATACATTGTTAACAAAAAAAACAAAAATATGTTTCTACAATATCAAAAAACTCTTACATTTTTTGTATAACCATTGTATCATTTAATCGTATCAATTTTTTATACTAAATAGATCACAAAAGTCGTATATCTAAATAGATATAAACTGGTAATTTCCTTTTGAACCATGTTCAAACAAACCGCACATGTTCCTCATTGAACGAGCGATGATAATATCTGTATATGCCAGCCGGAGCATGTTCTAATATCTGCCAACAACCAAACAGTAGCTGCGAGGCTTCTTTGGAAAGCATGTCATCCACCCCATTTTGTTCCCTGTAAACATGTTTGAAAGATATATTGTTAAATCTCTGTAGTAGTAGAGCCACTTCCTCAAGTATAGGAAGAAGTCGTAACACGTGACATATGGAAGAACCTCTAGCCTAATCAAGTACAATCATAGAGTCACCAAAAACTTGTAATGAATGACAATCCTTTTCCACAACAAATAGGAGTAGAAGTTTAAGAGCCATCAATTCTACAAAATTGTTGGAATCCCTACCAAGGCCAGCCGATAAATGAAAGGAATGAATAGGAGGAATAAAAATACAACCCACCCTCGCAAGTGAGCTCATGATCCTGAGAGGAGCCATAAAAAAAACCCCAAGGCCGAAGTTGATCAATCTCCTCCACCCAAAGAGACCTAATAGTATAAATCTTGTTTACCTGAGGAAAATGTCTAAAAACAACCATAATATTGGCAATAACCATCTCCAATGGCGTTCGTCTGTCTTGAAATTTTGTTTTGTTTCTGGCCAACCAAACACCCCATGCAATGATGCAAGGAAGTGCTCTGAATATCATGAAACCCTACTCTCCAAACCTGTTGTTGCTGCAACTGCCTCCCCAAAATTTTACATTTTAGGGCCGCTTGTTACAATTTTGATTTTAAGCCTTCCTTAGACAGGTTCTACTTCTTGAAATTTTCTTTCCAACACTTAGTTTTTCTTTGATTTAAGCCAGAAAAGTCATTTCACTAAGTTTTAAAAAATTAGGTTTTTCTTTCGATGAGTTGGAAGAACTAAACGAGTTTAGCTGACACATCGAAAGAACTCAACATTTCTCGCCGACGTATTGGATCAACTTAGCCAGTTTTGTCGACATATCGAAGAACTCAACGAGTTCTCTCGACATAGTCACAAATCACTGGCAAGTTGCTTCTAATTTTCTTTTAGCCGAATTTGTTATGTTAGCCAAGTTTTGAAGTTTTTGACCAAGGGAGAAGTCTTAATCGGAAGAATTTGATGAGTTTCTACCGACAACATCGACGAAACTCAACCTTTTTAGTCAACATTATTGGTGAAACTCACCCTTTCTTACCAACTCTCTTTATCGGAAGAGTTTCTTGAGTTTATCAAAAGTTCTCGTCAAGTTTTGCCAACACTATCGGCGAAACTCAGTGTTTGCAGCCGACGTGTTCGGCAAAACTTAGAATTTGCAGCTGACGGTTTTCATCGGAAAACTTTTGCGAGTTGTGCTAACTATGGTTCTATTAGAAGTTTTTAACGTGTTTGCCGACAATGTCGAAAAAACTCAGCCTTTGCAGTCGACATTGTCGCGGAAAACTCAGATTTTGACGTCGACGTATTGAAAAACTCGGGGAAAGCTTCCAAATGATTTTAAAATTAGCGCCAAAACGACGTTTTGAGCACGTCGCATTTAATGCTTCCAACAACCATATTAATTACCATTTTGGGAATGTTTTTTATATAAACTCGGTGAGTTTTTACAGTTTGTTGTCTTAAACCTCATTTGGAGCGCGTCGAACCCTCACCAGACACTTGGAGCCTTTGCATTGCTAAGCCAAACGTCGTACCTGAATCAACAGTTGTCAGGTAGGCACTTAAACTTATCTTTTGTCCTATGTTATTCTAGGAGCTTTAAAGGACTATATTGTTGGAAGTTTAGGGTTCTTTAAAAAGGTAACTATGATTGGTTTTTTCTATTACTATTTGCAGCCTTGTTCTAATAAAAGGCTAACCTCAGCCCATAGGGTTTCAAGTTTTAATTGGTCGACCACCAAAGTCTTCCCAAGTCTAGTTTCAAGGAAACCCTTGACTCTGCCGAGCAGTCTTCAATCCAACTACCCCGGCCATCATGGGGTTTGTCTCAACCTTTGCCGCACCTTATAGTTTTATTATCTGAGTTGTCACTATATGTATGTTGAACCTCAATGGTTTTGTGATGAGACTACTATGGGCCAGAGCTTTCACCGTCTATGTAGTGTTTAGATTGAGTATGGAAAGGGATAAGCTTGCGATGAAGGAGAGACCCTTTGCAGGTTCAGGTCCTGAGCATTGTTATGTTTTGAAGCCTCGGGGTGGGTTCTCTTCTCAACCTACATTTGGCAAGGTGTGTTTCTCGCAATATCCCTTAGGGCTAGTTGCTCAAAAGGTTTTAAAAAGGGCCTTAGATGCGAATTGGAGTTTTACGATTCCCTAAAGTGTTCTCAGTTTCAAGGTTTTCGAGTCATTACTGTGTTGGCTTTGTTGGGATTAGTGAGATGAAACCTTGATGTTGTAATGATGATAAGCTAAAAGAATAAAAGGGAAACCCTTGACAAAGTTTACCTCTAGGTATTGCTGCATGTTAGGACTTTGGGATAGGTCTCTCCTGTAAAACACATGTGGAAGGAAGTATTGCTCATAATCATCTTTAGGGTTGATATCTTTTATAAAAGGTTTTTAAAGGTTTTAGATGAAAACCATGACTTTGCGGTATCCTGAGTCATTACTTTGAGCAGAAACGTAGATCCCTCACAGTCCTAAGCTTAATAAACAAGAGAGTAACATTGAGACTTGTGAACTCCGTGGATTAGATCAAAAGGCAGTTAATATTAATGCTTTGAAAAACCAATGAAAAATCGATCGGCCTCCAGTATGTTGACTTGTTCATAAGCACAAAATGAATGTATAATTACAGAGATATAACTCCCAAAATAACACCTACACTTGTGTTGATGAGTTTCATTTAAGTTTTGCCAAAAATTCACCCTTGCTGCAAGTATAAAATGACTAGGCAACCTCTGGGGAGTGATCTCTCTTCTCCTCACGAGACTGCTTCTGAGTGGCTAATAATAAAATGGTAAATACGGTTATGTTTTCTTCTATCATGTTAGACAATGGATGTAATCTCATCTTTTAAAAGAATAAATGATGTTTAAACAATGATTCATATATTTTGTAACTTGGCTTCTCATTTCAGTTATTTCATATTGATGTAAATGCACGATGTTTTCAGTCATTACTATTACTAAGACATCTCTTGTTGTGATCATGCTACAGTTTCAATCCTCACCTCACATCATGCCTAAGAAGAGTGGAAAGAAAAAAGCCAAGGACACCAAGGCTAATTTAGACGTGGAAATTATTTCCAGGATGAAAATCATATATGAAGACACTAAGGCCATCACAGGGGCTGATCAGGTGTTCAAGTGGGGTGAAATATATCAAATGATCAGAGACCAAAATGTCCCTAAGGCGGGCCTAGAAGACATGACCTTATATGGAAATATCAGAAAATTAGGCATCACTAAGGCGGCCACGCGCCTAGAGCTTTTCCCATGTGTTGAATTAATTGGATGGATTCTACCCCAAACAGACTCGTCCATGATGATGATTTCCAACATAGAAGGGGAAGCTTTTGCTTCTTTCACTCTGACATACATAACTAGGGAACAGGTTATGATGATGGATGAATGGGTTAAGAATGTGGATTTGGACATTATGGACTGCGCCAAAAGGATGATGATTGTAGCCTTGACAGTTGTGCTAGAAATCCATTGGCGAATATGAGACTGCAAGTTTACGCCCCCCCTTACAAGGTCATATCCTTAATGTTGAATAGGATCTTTGGCTGGGAAAATGGGAGATTGTACAAGTTAAGTTGGATCCCATTGATATACTATGTGGCCTTTGAGGGCATGATTTTCAGTTGGGCATACATTATATCAAGCAGTCTGTCATCATGTGTCGCCTCCGCACAGGGAGGATTGACTCAGAGAAGATAATAATTCTACATGTGCTCTTACCTAATTGATTGCATCATGTGCAGACACCCATTCCCAAAGCTCGGTTGTGATTGGGATCACACCAAGACCCCTATATATGTTGCTTATCAAATTCTTTGGGCACATAAGTACTCACGCTTCTACAAGCTTATATGCGAGTAGTTTTAGATGCCTCTATATGAACCAATTTTCCTCAAAGAGTCCGATTGTATGTTAGAAAGTGCCATGGGTGTTATATGTGAATATGAGGATTATTAGTTCTCTCATGAAGGTACTTATCTGAGGATGTATTAAGGATTTAGAGCCCCATCATTGATGCCTGGATATGCCACAGACTATATAGTCCACAAGGAAGCAGTTAGACAACTGTTCATAGATGGAGTAGGAAATTTCCTATTCGACATGAAAAATACAGCTTTCCCACCACTTCCATTTTGCATAGGCAGTTATAAATTCACTAGGGTCAAAAGCGCATCTGAATTTGTGAAAGATTTAGAGAATTTCCGCTTTGGGGAGAAGAGTTTTCATAGACTCTGACTCAATATGGAAAGTTGCATACCATTGTACGTTTGTAGGAGTTAGTTATGAATACTCTCATCATTTTGATAAATATGAGGAAATATATAGGAACTTCAGCAACATGACTGCTCTAAGTAAGCGTTTGAAGAAAAAAAGCAGCACTAGTGGGGGAAAAGGTAGCAGTAGCACAATAAAAAAGAAGAAGCAATAGGAAGAAGCCGAAAGGAAACAAGAAGAATATGCTTAGAGACTACAGGAAGAAGCTCATAAGTGACAAGTCGAAGAGGCTCAAAGGAAAAAAGTGGAGGAAGAAATATTACAAAAGGAGGAAGGAGAAAGAGCGCAAAAAGAAGTTGAGGAATTGAGAAAGAAGGAGCAAGAGGATAAGGACAGAGAAGATTTGGACCAGGACACTACCCAAGACAATCCCATGGACCTACCTACTTCATCAAGTGGCCCGATTATAGGCGGCCATGTTCCTCTTACAGAACTTGGACTAGTTCCTTACACTCCATCTAAGCATCATACAATGGCATGCTTATATACCATTTTTTTGATAATACAAGGAAAACTATTGTTAAAATATCAGAGAAGAGATTAAATATCGGCACCCAACCTGATGTGGTCACAGTGACCGAGAGAACTATTATGGAAGGCACAAATAAAGATCCTAAATTCTTAGCATTCATGAATATAGTAGTTGCGTAGGCCAACTTGGATAATGTCGACAAGTTGGTGGAAGATGCAGAGCATCATAAAGAAAGGATGCTTAAAATGAAAGACACTTTAGTCAAGGAAAGAGGAGAAGGCCGAGAACTAAAAAGGAAACACGAGGAGATCCTATCAGAAAAGGAAAGGCGCCAAAGGAAGTATCAAACCTTAGAATTGGAAAAGGATGCACTAGAAGTGCAGGTTACCATTATGGAAGGAGAGAGAAAAGATTTTGAGGACAAAATTTTAGAATTAGAATCACGAAAATCTACGGCAAATAGACAAGCAAGGGAACTAAGAACCCAGGTAGAGGAACTAGAGGCACATAACAGAGAGCTGGAGACTCAGCTTAAGATAGCCACTGAAAGGCAGCCTGTCATTACCTCTTTCTATGATCAAGCTTGCATGATCTGTAGAAAGATCCATCAAGTCCAAGTAAGACTCGTAGAAGAGATATATAAGGTACACCAGGGGGAGACAAGACTGAATGAAATATCAGATACGTCATCTAATTTCAGGGTGAAGCTACTAGAATTCGTTAAGAAAGTTCAAAGCCAACTGAATTGGGTAGAGGCCAATTCAACTTTTCCTGAACATTTTCCTTAGAAGACAGCAGGAGGTCTGGAAATAGAATTGGCGCTCCTAGACTTTTGTAGAAAATCCTTTCTAATATTGAATAATGAAGTTGAAAAGACTCTAGAGAAATGCATAGAGTTCTACAAAAAGATGTGTCAAGTCCACAATAAATGCTAGCTTTCTTCAGTTGCAAAAGTCAATGACTTCTCAGAAAAAGATCAGCATATGTTGTATCTCCAAGACAGATTGCATGAAGATGAACAAAACATTCAGAAAATTGAAGTCAATAGTGAAGAAGTGGTTAAAACTTGGATTGCATAAGCCTCGGTTAGTAATTATCTCTTGGAAGACCTGTACAGATTGACTCCACCAAAAGTGACAACTGTGGAGACACAACTGGTCGTACATGAAGTAACCGTGAGATTGCTGGAGCCAATAGATTATCATACCATTACAGAAGAAGCTAATGTGTGGGGTGAATACATTTCAAGACCAGCTGGACCTACTTGAAATTTTGTCTTTTCTGTATTTTTTCACTTTATGTAATTTATTATTTTCTTTTCCTAGTGCAAGGCACTAAAGGACAAAATTTTGGAAGTCCTAAAGTCATGGAAGTTCTAAAGTCAGGGAATTCAAGAAGTCATTTGTAATTGTATCATAAATAGAGGTAGGAGGTAGAATAGAGGGACTTTTCGTTGGCATGAGAAGGCTAGTTTATTTGTAAGAAGAAATATTTTTTCTACTAATAAAGAAAGACAATTTTGGTAGGAGAGGATTGCATGGGGTTTTACATAGATTATGTGGAATTTCAAATCTTGGACTATTTCTATTGAGTTTTCGTATACTGTGAGATCGTTCGGATTTTTGTGAACTATGTCTTTAATGATGAATGATTTTGCTTTTCATATAAAATTTTGTGTATAAATTGAGTAATGAATGCTTTCTTATTTCAAGTCTATCTTTGTTAATCTTTCTGCTGCAATTATGTGTATGGAATTGGAACATTTAGCTGCAATATTCGTTATAAATAATTATAGTACATTACTCTCATTCTTCTAAATTTGTTCCGCAAGGGGGATATGATATATTAGCTTAGAATAGAATTAGAATATGATTAGTTTGCTTAGATTCAGACTTATAGAAGTGATTGAGGGGCATGAGTGATAAGACGAGAGGTAAGAACCTATGCATCACTTGTGAGGCTCTTGTTCACCAATCACCTGCATTTATTTTAGGCATGTGCATTTCATCCATAATAAAGAAAATTCACATAAACGATGGACCAGGCCGTAAATGGTAAAAGACTTAAACAAGATTTAATTCTACGGTAGTTGTGCTGCTAACCGAATGGGTTCCGCAATACCAAACGATGAACTATCTAGATGGGATCAGTTACTAGGGATAATCCCTACTGTCTATACTTGGGAATTTTCTAGGCATCAACAAAACCATAAACAAAAATCCTCCACAAAATCCGGGCCATGCCAAACAATGTGAGAATTTAGAGCTAATCCAACCTCCTGCCAAATTTGCAGAGTATAGAAACAGTGCAAAAAAAGATGATCAGTGTTTCAATAGAGTTGCAACAAAGGGAGCATTTTTCCATCCCTTGAAAGCATCTACGTTGTAAAACATCCCAAGTAGGAACTTTGTTTTCCAAAATAGTCCAACAAAGAAGTTTTGCTTTGACTGGACACTATAATTCCCAAAGTTGCTTCCACCACCAAATAAGTAGCCGATCCTGAACCTCCAAATTTAATTGATTATAAACATGCTTTGGTGTATATTCCCCTGATGAGTGATGATCCCAAACCAACAAATCCTTTGGAACTGATAGTCTGATATGTGAGTTTCTCAACACAACCAAGTAATCAGACCATTCCGCAAGATGCTCAACAGACAGACCCAGTCTTTGTCCAGAAAACCATCCTTGATGCCACATCAATGAAAACCTTGGATCAGCCATACTAGAAAGGAAAAAAAACACCCCAGCCAAATAGGAACAATATTAAATCCGGAGATAAAATGTGAGCTCCACCACAACCCACCAAAGGGTCCAATCTAACTTGAACCAGATTACCATTTCCAACCCTCTATACCAAACCAAAGCCAATTAATCCAAAATATTGTATCACTGCCTTCCAAATAACAGATCAACCACCCCACGATTTATCAACCAATCAAATCCAATCCAAAATTGTAAGGGGAGCAATGTACTTTTGATGTACCACACGAGTCCACAAATTTTCATAATGAATTAGTCTCCAAGAAACCTTAGAAACCAAAGCATTTACAAAAAGAAAGATGTTTTTTAATCCCCAACCCCCAAGGTATTTTGGGATGGCTAGATGCTCCCATCGAACCCAAGCCATAACCTGATGATCCACACTTCCCCTCCATAGATAAGCGAAACAAGATTTGTGCATCCTCTCAACAATACCTTTAGGTATCCAAGAAAGGGACATCCAAAAAACCGTAATGGATTCCAAAACAAATTTAATCAAAACCAACCTGCCAGCTCGAGACAGCCGCCGAAAACTCCAGCCCAAAAACCTCTTTTCAAATTTTTCCAAAAGCCACATCCAATCGGCAATACAATAGGAATTTGGTTTCAAAAAAAAGCCCAACTATTTAAGTCCATCCTCAAGCCACAACGACTTAAAAGGAAATAAAGTAGAATGCCATCTGATCTCCCCGACATCCAAATTTGAGTAAGAAATGGTATACTTTTTATCATTAACTAGCATACCAATAGTTATTTGTAGCAGTAGAATACCTTCTTTGAGTTTAATACTATCCTGGCGAGTACCATCACAAAAATTGAGGATATCATCAACAAAGAGTAAATGTGTAATAAACAATACCTCACAAATAAGAATGCCTTTGAAGGATCCAACAGCTTTGGCCGCCAATATGAAATGAATCAACCCTTTAGCCACAAGGAGGAAGAGTAGAGGAGAGAGAGGACATCCTTGTCGCAAACCACGTCTAGCAGTGAAAAAAGGACTAGTAGTACCATTAACAAGTACATCAAATCTTACCATAGTAAGGCAATCCATAATCCATTTTATAAAAGCATAACCAAAACCTAGATGTGTAAGTAACATCTAAATATAAATCCAGCTTACCCAGTCAAAAGCCTTAGAAAGAGCAATTTTAACAACCACCCCTTTCAACATGCGAGTCTTTAAAGAATGTAACCCTTCCTGAGCCACACCAATAGCCTCATGTATTTTGTCTACCTTCAAGAAAGCCAAACTGCTCACTAGATATACAATGGGAAAGAATAACTTTTAATCTCCTAGAAATAACCTTAGCAATAATTTTTTAAAGACAGTTGCAGAGAGATATAGGATGAAAATCATTAAAATTATCAGGATTATCCTTTTTTGGAATTAGAGCAATAAATGTTGTATTCATAGGCCCATGTACATGACCAGCTAGCCTAGACTCTTCAACAAATCACCCCCCACAAGATCAAAGAACCCAAGATAGAACTCAACATGTCACCCATCCTGTCCCAGGATTTTATCCTTTTGGAAGGAGTGGAGAACTTTAAGTAATTCAATAGCAGTAACTTCATCCATGAGCATCATGTTATCATTAACATCCACAAACCTGGGAAAAAAATGAGCAACTCGAACAATTTCCGCAAGAGAGGGACCAACCGGAGCTGTGAATAAGTCTCCAAAGTGTCGACCCCCCAACCCAGCCAAACCATCAAAAGAAGAGACCGGGTCACCCTGGTCATCATTGAGTTCTCAAATGGTATTGGATAATTTCCTTCCCTCGAAAAATCCTGAAACAATTTTTTATTTTCATCCCCATAGGTTATCAAAAGAGCTCGAATTTTTAAACACCTGACAACTTATTTTTCCCCCAAAATTTTCCGGTGTCTATCTTCACAAGGATTTACTTCATATTTAGTCACATAATTAAGGAAACCCAAACCATGCCTATTAAGAATCTGATCCAGAAAAAGTTCACATTCACGAAGATCATGTTCATCACGCAGTCGTTTTGCATGGTCCCAAGTAATAGTAGCTTGTTTTACTCTACTAAGATTATCCATAAAGAGGACCCCTGAAAAATCCCGAGACCCAAAAGGAATGGGAATCCAAAAATCCTATACCAATTTACAAAAAGAAGATTCTTTTAACCACTTAGGATTAAATTTGAAAGGACTGGGAGGTTTCCTACTCCTTCCCTGAATCTCAAAGAAAATAGGACAATGATCATATTCCCCTCCACAATCCACCCATTGACGAACCAAATCACACTCTAGAACCAATTGATCTGCAATCAAGAATCTGTCCAATCTCTTGGAAACCCGATTCTCACCAGTCCTCTTATTCCACCAAGTTGGAGAAATTTTTATAGGATCAATATCCAGCAGATCATTTTACGCAAAGGTGTTATTAAAAAAAGATACCAGGGCATCCGGAACCGCCTTAGGTCCCCAAACCTCAACACATCCCAAGGAGAGATTAAAGTCACCTCCCAAAATCACCTCTCGATTAGTGACAAAATCCTTGTTTAAAAGAAAATTCCAAAAAGGCGCCTTATTCACATAAGGTCCTGCTGATGCCTGGAAATTCGTAGGTAACAATAGCTAGGGATTCTCCCCAGTAAACGTTCCCAACTAGCCCGTTACTGTTTGGTATGGGGAATCCGTCCGGTTTATGGTCCAGATACTGTAGGTTAAGTAACAAAATACAAGGTTTTACCGGTTACGGCCCGGTCCACCGTGTATATTTTTAGTTTTTTGAGTTTAAGTATGATATGCAAGTGCATATCTAAGAATGCAGATTGATAAAGAATACGAGGAGCAGTCACAATGTGATGTGCAGGTTCTTATCTCTCGTCTTAACTCTCTCGCATCTAAATCACACACAACAAGAAACTAAAACTAACTATCTAACCTATCCCTAGAGAGCAAGATTATCATTTATCAATGAGTAAAGTGTTTCTGCGCATGCATTAAGAAAAAATCACAGATAGCTATTACTTATTTCAAAACACATGAACATTAATAGATATATGAACAACAAGATAGCTCATTGTTTATGAAAAGCCTTCATTACTCATAGTGGAAATTTCATAGAATAAACTAGAGTGCATTCATAACAAGAACATAGGTTCAAAGAGCTATAATGATCTCATAGTTAATGGATGCAAGTTGAAAACGAAAAAAGTTCACATTCAACAGATCCATAGCACAACATTTGAAAAATTCCACCAAACTTTCTCCAACAGGAAACTTGTAATTCTTTATTGCAAAAGGAAATAGTTCTTCTTACAACATACTCTCACAAATCTATATGGGAAAAAGTCCCTTCATTACATCTAACCCTCCTATATTTATACAAAATAGCAAAACCTTTGGGCTTCCCCTTGTGGCCTTTGGGCTCCCCCTGTGACCTTTGGGCTCCCCCCCAACCGTTTAATCTCACAATTTTGTCTTTTAGTGAGTGTTGTACAATACGTTACATTAAATTAAAATTTAATAGCACTTTTATAAAGAGAGACCAACTTGGTTTCTCATGAACTTTTCCCAAGCCTGGGCCTCTGATGCTATCAATCTATTGAGATCTCAGACCTTTACATTCTTCTTCTCTATCTTCATCTATGCTTTTTTTCTTCTGCTTTGTCTTCTATATATGTCTTCTTTGCAGCAACAATCACTAAACTGGGTCTAAAAAATCCTCTAAGTCCGTCTGTAGTTAAAATGAAAAACTCATCATTAATCTGGACTGCATTCAAGATCATCTAGCTTTTTCAATAAAACATAAACACACTATCAATAAAATTAATCATCGAATGTGAGGCCCTGTATTGTGCTCTCATCGTGAAATCCCTAACTTGACCAAAAACAGAAACCTCCGTCGCCCATGAAAACAACAGGAAGACCCTATCGATAGTTTTGAACACTAAACATCGGGCGGGAAACTCACATCGGCGGGTGGAAGCACTAAATGCATCGACAAGACATTTCACTACGAAGTCGCAACGACGGAAAACAAACAGGCTACAACTTCTGCAGTCAAATGAAAACTTCGACGATCGGAAGCTTTAATGACTAAGTATCGGTGATGGTGAGCTCAATGTTGCTGCCGTGTCGACGACCAAAAAGACTAGCCTTCCGATCAATAGTCAAAAACCCTTTCGATAGCGCAAAGAAAAACAGAAAGTTAAAACAATAAAACCACTGCATCGGCGAGTGCAAGGACTAATGCATCGGCGGGATAGTGTACTACGCAGCCACAACGGTGGGAGATAGAATGACTATGGCTTCCGCGACCAACTGAAAACATCGGTGATCATAAGAACTAAGGACTACTGATCGACGAGTTTAAAAATAAGTAGCCGTTGTGTCGGCAACCAAAAAGACTAGCCCTCCAATCAAAGTTAAACATTGTTTCGATAGCGATAAAGCCAAATAGGATTTAACAATAAAACCAAAAGACCACGTAAAGCGCAATGTGAAAACAGGGCTGTCCATCGGTGGCATAGAGAACTAATGCCCCAATTCGTTGTTCAAATGACTTCCGACAACGATAAAATCAAATCATCGAAGAACAAAAGGTTTGAGCAATAAAACCACAGAATCGGCGAGGACAAACTGTATGTCGGAACATTCTCTATTTTCCCTCCGAAACAGTGGCGACGTAGAGAACTAAAACCCCGACTCAATCTTCAACAAACCTCCGACAACGATAAAACCAAACCATTTCAAAAATAAAATAAAAAATGTTAAGTTCCACAGTCAAAAGCATTGGCAATTTTAGATCATTCAACTTCCGAAATGAATGAAAGCAGTTGACCTCAATTCAACCTCGAAAGAACCAAATTTGTAGAAGAGGAAAAACAGAGTTCATGAATCCAAACAATCCCAAGCAAGATAAAATTAAAAGGAGGGTCCAAATTTTTTTAGAAATTTGGGAAAAAGTTGCAGCTGCAACAATTGGCGACTACCTGGTGAACCCAAATATCTGGACAATTTCTTCCCTAAATAACAGACTGTTTGACAATAAAACCAACATATTGAATTCTTCTAGATGTCTGGATTTCCCAAATGGAAAATATATGTACTTTAATCATTGATGATATTCCAATTTAGGGATAATGGGAACCAAGATTTAAAAGTCTAGATAACTCTTTTGAGGCCAGGAATATGAATTTCATTTTTTACCTTTGTCTTCGGGTATCTTCCAGCTTGGACACCACAGGCTTGTAACATATGGTAAACATAAATATTCATTTGTTCCTCATTCCCATGCCATTCTGCACTTTTGTGGTTTTGGACTTTTTTGTCCTTTTGTAGTCCTCCTGCGTGCCTTTCTTTCTAAATTTTTATTCAGGCTCCTCTATCCATAGTGTCCTTTTGTGTGACAGATGTATTGATTTTTCAGCTCAGGGATGGAGAAGAACTTTGGCAATCATGTACCCATATGGTTCAGTACTTTGTTTTGATACATATTGCTTTATTAAGAGATTTTTTTACTTCTATTTGCCTTTTGGCTTTCAATTCTTGGCATTAGATCATTTATATATAATATATTGTTTACCCTGCTTCCTTTCCATGGGTCTTTTGTTGTCACCCCCTAAGACATTTTTAAATGTGAGATGGATGGAGCCTTGAAATAGTATTCCAGACCTTTTGATCCTGAGTTATTTTACAAGGATTAAGTAGGACTTCAATGTGTTCATAGCCATTTAGGAAAACTGCTAAACTAGAAGAATTATTTCTGATAAATCAATAATACACAGTCTTATAATCAAGGATTTTAGTTAATCCAAAATTCTGATGCTCTCCATGCGACCAAAAGTTTGCTTCCTTTATTGAAATCAATCAAAATCTAACTAAAAACAAACAGAAATAAAATGAATAAAAAATAAACAACCAAATCAGTTTATTTATGTACAAGATAATCAAGAAATAAAAACCAAGAAAAATAAAGTTTGAGAACTAAACCACTAACTGGTACGTTCTCTACCCACCCCTGTAAATCTGGCAACTTGTAAGTTGAGGGGCTAGGCTTGACTGCAAATTGAAAATGGCCTACCCATTATCTAGTTCTAAGAAATTTGAAATAAAAACTACGTCTAAAACTAAATCTACTATTTTACAGTCAATCTCATCAACTCGTGAAAATCGAAGGAGATCGGGCTTGGTGTTTGGTGTACTGCTAGCTTCTTCCGCTTGGTAGTTTCCCGGTTCTAGCTCAATTAGATAATTTCCCAACACAGAATTCAATGTTTCATTCTTACCTTCCAATTGAGTAAAATTGTGTTGCATGTGGGGCTCTCTTTATATTTTTATCTGATTTGGAATTCCCTTATGAGGAAACCATAGATGTGACCAATCTGATGCGAAATATCCATTTAGCCTTGTTGACCGGTCTCAATTCAAAACAAGCCCATAAACATCAGGTATGTCTGCTACTACAATATCAATGTACGGACATATCTTGTCATTGGCAGATAAGCGGATCAGAACATCTTCAATTTCCCCGACTACTTTCACAATGGTCCTGTCTAGCTGAGTAACCTGCCAGGTAGTTGGTTTAGGTTGTCCATTGATCTTCTTGCAGACTGACAATGGCATAACATTGATTGCTAACCCTGAGTCTACTTAACAATTGTGCACATTATGGTTTAAAATCTCAAAAGTCAAAAGGAAAGGTGGGGTTTTAAACCTAGCCTTACCTCCCACACTTGCTTCAACAATTTCTTTTACATGTTGGTTGTTAGTGGGAAGCTCTTCCTCTGGTACTTCAAGTGCTTTTAACAATTTTCTTTTTTTTATTCTGTTGAGGTACATTACACATTTCAAATAACGAAATATTTGCTTTAGCCCTTTTAATATCTTCCACAATATTATACTCCATTTTATGTTCTTCAAGATTCTCCTTGACATTATCAACTTTGTCTTCAATAGGCTTAACAGGCATGTTGACTTGTTTCGGATCTTGATTGGTAATGGTAAATTCAGGTATTTTATCATCTGTGTTGTTTTTCTGAATTTTATTTACATTCTCTTGAAGTCTCTTAAGTTTCAGAAGTATTGAATTGTCTTTATTTAACAAACCTTGAATTTTGGTTGTCACATTTGTTTTTGATGTTTCTTCCTGTTTCAGTGAACCTTCCTCTTCTGTATCAAAAAGTGAGACACAGTCCCATAAAACTAAAGCATCCTCTTCTTGTTTTTCAGTGGGTTGGTTATCAACTTCTGTTAGTTTGGAGTCCAATAGCTGATTCGTTACTAAGTCATCGAATTTATCCATTGGGGACAATTTTTCTCAGAATGAGGCTGTTGATGAAAGGTGCAAAAATTATCCATACCTACCTCAGTTAAATTCATTGATGTAGGACTGTGTGGAGGAGGTTTAGATTGATCGTTGTCTTCTTTCTCTTTATAGTAAGGCTTGTATACTTTATGAGCCTCCTTTTCTTTTTCCAAATCTATCACTCTGTTAGATTGCTTCTGCATCATTTTCAACATTCCTTCAAAGTCATGTGATTGCTCATCCTTAGGCTTAGTCAGTAATAAAGCTTTTTTACCAAAAGTTTTTTCTCTTGGCTGCTCAGGATAATCTTCTATGCTCTCTTTTTTAGCTTCTACCCTCTCAGCTTCTTCATAAGTTTCTGACAATGTATGCTTGACTGACATCTTGGCAAACATGGCCAATTCAGGCCCTAGAGCTGAAGTATAGTATTCAATCAGAACTTTATCAAATGGTTTATCAGTTGCAGAAAAATTCTTTATATAAGCAACAAATATTTGAGTGAAAGTATGCACTTTTTCTTTTCTTTCTTTCTTTAAAGCGCATAACCCTTTCATTAGAGCTGCATGAGTTTTTTGGACTGCATATTTGCTTCTAAATATTCTTTCAAATGTGTCCCAGTCTGTGATTGAATTTGCAGGAAGATCAAAATACCATGAGGCTACTGCTCCTTTCAGGGTATGAGGAAACAATCTACAAACTACATATTCATGTTCTCCAACCCGTAGTCCTTCTATAGCCAAGTAAAAGCTTTGCAAATGATAATCTACTAAAATCTTTTCACTTGGGTCAAACTTAGGAAACATTTTCTCAAAAGCCTGAGGTAAGTCATGCAAAGGAGGTGTTAGGTTTAATGGCGATCTAGCCCTCCAAGCAGGTGGTGGATTTGGTGGGTTAGGTGGCTGATTTGCGTTTATATTTGCCTTGATTTTAAGTGGGGAGTGAGGTGGTGAATGAACAGGGGTATGAACAAGTGAACATTAAGGTGTATCTGGGTCCATCTGATTCAAAGGCTGAACAACTTCCTGTAAGGCTATTTCTACCAGTTCTTCAAAATCTCCAACCAACACTGCGTCTTCCAATATAGGGCGGTCTTTCTTCCGATATTCTCTTCTGGGTAAGACAAGAATAATTGGTAATTCTCCAATCTTCTTCGCATAAGCCCTAGTAATTCTTCTCAAATCGTCAACTACTTCGTTATCAATAGGATACAAAAACTCTTTACCCTTCTCTTCGGGAATTGGATTGGGTAACAAACTGCTCTCAGAACTGTTACCAGTGGAATAATCTCGAGAAAATGGGTTTCCTTGGCCAGCCATGCACTAGCTACCCTCCTTCTAGCGCCAAAAAATGTTGAGGCCTGGAAATTCGCAGGTTACAATAGCTAGGGATTCTCCCTAGTAAACGTTCCCAACTAGCCTGTTACTATTTTGTATGGGGAATCCATCTGGTTTACGGTCCGGATACCGTAGGTCAAGTAACAAAATACAAGGTTTTACCGGTTACGGCTCGGTCCACCGTGTATATTTTTAGTTTTTTGAGTTTAAGTATGATATGCAAGTGCCTATCTAAGAATGCAGATTGATGGAGAATACGAGGAGCAGTCACAATGTGATACACAGGTTCTTACATCTCATCTTAACTCTCTCACATCTAAATCACACACAACGAGAAACTAAAACTAACTATCTAACCTATCCCTAGGGAGCAAGATTATCATTTGTCAATGAGTAATGTGTTTCTACGCATGCATTAAGAAAAAANTAGATATATGAACAACAAGATAGCTCATTGTTTATGAAAAGCCTTCATTACTCATAGTGGAAATTTCATAGAATAAACTAGAGTGCATTCATAACAAGAATATAGGTTCAAAGAGCTAGAACGATCTCACAATTAATGGATGCAAGCTGAAAATGAAATAGTTCACATTCAATAGATCCATAGCACAACATTTGAAAAATTCGACCAAGCTTTCTCCAACAGGAAACTTGTAATTCTTTATTGCAAAAGGAAATAGTTCTTCTTACAACATACTCTCACAAGTCTATCTGGGAAAAATTCCCTTCATTACATCTAACCCTCGTATATTTATACAAAATAGCAAAACCTTTGGGTTGCCCCTTGTGACCTTTGGGCTCCCCCTGTGACCTTTGGGCTCCCCCTGTGACCTTTGGGCTCCCCCCCAACCGTTTAATCTCACAATTTTGTCTTTTAGTGAGTGTTGTATAATACGTTACATTAAATTAAAATTCAATAGCACTTTTATAAAGAGAGACCAGCTTGGTTGCTGATAAACTTTTCCCAAGCCTGGGCCTTTGCTGCTGTCGATCTGTTGAGATCTCAGACCTTTACGTTCTTCTTCTCTGTCTTCATCTCTGCTTCTTTTCTTCTACTTTATCTTCTATATATGTCTTCTTTGCAGTAGCAATCACCAAACTGGGTCTAAAAAATCCTCTAAGTCCATCTGCAATTAAAACAAAAAACTCATCATTAATCCGGACTGCATTCAAGATCATCTAGCTTTTTCAATAAAACATAAACACATTATCAATAAAATTAATCATCGAATGTGAGGCCCTATACTATGCTCTCATCGCGAAATCCCTAACTTGACCAAAAACAGAAACCTCTGTCGCCCATGAAAATAGCGGGAAGACCCTATCAGTTTTGAACACTAAGTATCGAGCGGGAAACTCACATCGGCTAGCGGAAGCACTATATGCATCGGCATGATAGTTCACTATGAAGCCGCCACGGCGGGAAACAAACAGGCTACGGCTTCCGCAATCAAATGAAAACTTCGGCGATTGGAAGCTTTAATGACTAAGTATCGGCGATGGTGAGCTCAATCCTGCCTCCATGTCGGCGACCAAAAATACTAGCCCTCCGATCAATAGTTAAAAACCCTTCCGATAACGCAAAGAAAAACAGAAAGTTAAAACAATAAAACCATGGCATCGGCGAGTGCAAGGACTAATGCATCGGTGGGATAATGTACTACGCAGCTGCAACAGTGGGAGGCAGACTCATTATGGCTTCCGTGACCAACTGAAAATATCAACGATCGAAAGAACTAAGGACTACTGATCGGCAAGTTTAAAACTAAGCAGCCGCTGTGTCGACAACAAAAAAGACTAGCCCTCCAATCAAAGTTAAACATCATTCCGATAGCGATAAAGCCAAACATAATTTAACAATAAAACCAAAAGACCATGTAAAGCGCAATGCAAAAACAGGGTTGTCCATCAGCGGCATAGAGAACTAATGCCCCGATTCGTTGTTCAAATGACTTCCGACAGTGATAAAATCAAATCATCGAAGAACAAAAGGTTTGAGCAATAAAACCACAGAATCGACAAGGACAAACTGTTTGTCGGAATGATCTCTGTTTACCCTCCGAAACGGCGGCAATATAGAGAACTAAAACCCTGACTCAATCTTCAACAAACCTCCGACAACGATAAAACCAAACCATTTCAAAAATAAAAATAAAATGTTAAGTTCCACAGTCAAAAGCATTGGCAATTTTAGATCATTCAACTTCCAAAATGAATGAAAATAGTTGACCTCAATTTAACCTCGAAAGAACCAAATTTGTGGCAGAGGAAAAACAGAGTTCATGAATCCAAACAATCCCAGGCAAGATAAAATTAAAAGGAGGGTCCAAATTTTTTTAGAAATTTGGGAAAAAGTTGCAGCTGCAACAGGTCCATATATGTTTAGTATAGTCAACACCTTCCCAAGGTGTGCATCATAAATATCGAGACAAATACCAGAGGAAAAACTCCACACACCATCACAAAAACAACTATTCAAATTCCACCCCAAGGCCAAACCACCAAAACGCCCAAGCACATCCACCGCAACAAACTTCCATCCCGGGAGCAGTGTCTCTAAAATACAGGACACATCTTCATTCAAGCCCAAAGTTTCTTGAAGAAGAACCACATCAGGGTGATTGAACTCAATCAAACATCAAAGAGACAATTTTTTGGAGGGGATTGCCAACCCACGATAGTTGAAGGACATAATCTACATGTGAAAACCCCATCCTGGGCTTTCACTACTCCAAGTGCCCAATTGATAGAAGACTATTTCCTTGACGCCACATCCAAGAAAGCACGCTCTTGTGCATGCGAGAAGTGTGATTTTCTCCCATGACTCCTCAAAGAAGAACAACCATGAGAATTTATAGACAAACCCTTAACCTAGGAGTCCTCTTCTAACACATATCGATTTCTCAAATTGTATAGGATGCTCTGCCCCTCAGAGGTGTTGGAAGATGATGGTTCAATGGAAACAATATAAGGAGAAAAGAAAGAACTCACCGCAGGAATCAAACAAGGTATCACATCAGATAAAAATGGAGAGCCGACCAAGGGAGGGGAGACCACCGTAGAATCATCCAAACAAGTATGTAAATTAAAAGAAAATTTAGAGGATGAACAAGTAGCAAACATATCCGAAGTAGTCACGTTAACGTTCGACTGAGGAGCAATAGTAGGCTCACCACCTGCACCCTCAGCATTAGGAGCAGAGTGAACATGACCAACCAAAATTGTTGGCACCACCTCAACCCCAGGCTCTTGCACTTCAATGCATGAAGAGTGTCCTCCCGACACCTCCCCCATCTAAGAAGGAACTTTGGACATCCCCGACTTCACCCAAGACGGACTGCCCAAAAACTGACCTTTTCCCCGAAAAGGTAAAGGGAAGGAAGCCAACATATGGCCATATGCATGACATCGGTGGCACCGGAAGGGGACACCTTCATAATCCAAAATTTGTGAAAAAGTCCTCAATGGTGTCTTGATTTGTATATCCTTCGAAAGCCCAAATTTAAGATCAATATTAACTAAAATTTGGGCCACTGTCATAATCCCTGAAGTCTGAAAAGAAAAATCCACAACAATATAATCTCCCAGAAAATTCCCATTCGCGGCAAAGTGGGCAGACGTCCAAAGGTGCATAGGTAAACCATGTAGCTGAACCCCCAAAGGTTCCATCGCCACCTTCTCCTTTTTAGGATCAAAGAGTGGATCCCATCGCTTCAGAAATAGTGGAATACCATCCATGCACACTGCAATCCAAGAACCCTATCCACCATCTCCCGAGATTCAAATGTGAATGAGAACCAACCTTTAGCCGGAACCTTGGTTAAGTTCAACCGAGCAAAAAATCTCTTCACTGATCAATAACCCACCTATTGAGAAAGTCCCTGCCAAAATTCCTTCCATGGGCCTACCCCACCACCGTTGTTTCAAATAAATCCACCGCATCATCCATTAGCATATCCACCACCAAAACCAAAGGATCCCGACAAGCCCTGGATTTAACGCAGGTCAGGTTTTTGCACTAATATTTTCTTCGACCTGAAGATTCCTTTGAAAGAGAAAAGGGTGAATCAACGTTGGTGATGTTCACCTCAACCACATCTAGAGAGCCACCCAGGCCACCCACCTGAGAGAAAGAAGGAACCACCGAAATGTCACTCACCATCGAACGCTAACAAGGACCTTGATTAGACCCAACAACAAACAAATCACTCACCGTGAAAGAGGAAGGTAAAGTCATCGACCGAGGTTTAAAAACCCTCTCCGTCTGACCAGGGTATAAAACCCTGGTAAGGTCATCCGATGTAACAATGGGCAGAGGCACCAAAGGAGCCAAATCAACACCACCACACCCAAAATCCGCCAAATCCTCAATAACCCTACCAGCAAGCCCAGAGGAAACCAAAAAATCCAAATCCTTCGCATCACCAGCCAGGTCTGCAAACCCTAGTTGAGAATTCACTAAAGGGTTTGGTAGTCGCCTGAGAAAATCCAAGACTATCCCAACACCCAATGTAGGGCCAGATGTAAGGTCATTCACAATCACAGGACCCCCTTGTCTCAGCCCGAGTAGACACAACAACGCCCTTCATTGTCAAATCATCTGTATCTGCCATAATTTTCATTACTTCTCCCAAATGTGTGGAAGAAAGTCCAAACTTCTCTGTCAGACTAGCCAAACTAACAAAACCCAAAATAAACAAGAACACAGAGAAAACAAACCTACGACAAACCGTCAGTAAAGCAGCCCTAGTCGAGCCCCAAAAATTCCATCCACACCAAAATACCCCGCACCCTGAGCCACTACTATAATCCCAAAAGCATGGCCATGCTAAAAAACCCTAAACACCTTCCAAAAAATATTTTCTTATTATATATTTTTTATTTAAATTGATTTCATTTAATATAAATTGAAATGTTTTAAACTTTGTCGTAACTTTTTATATGGATTAACCCATGGCGATTGTTGTCCGAAAATGGAACCTTCAGAAATAAAATATAATGTAAACATTGAAGCTCTAACATTAATGGACCTGCTAAGCATCAAAGAAACCCAAAATAAAGTTCCTCCCCAATCATGTTGAGAATAAAATGGAAACAAATTGAAAGTCTAGTTTAATATAATTGTATATTGTACATTATTATTATTATTATAAATATACAATTGTATGAAAAATATAGACTAAAGTTTAATATATAAAATAAGAAATTTGACATGTACAAAGTTAAATTAATTTCTTTTTCATAATATATGAGTTGTAATGAATAATTAATTAATGATTATGATAAATTGTTCAAAGCATACAACTTATTATACCTGTCGAAGGCACAAGTATATTGTATTCGATTTCACGTTGACTGCTATTAGTTTGGCAATTGACTGAATTATTTTTGCAAAATTTCCTATGTATTACATTAACCATCATTTTTTCAAAATATATTTCTACATTAAATTCGATTTATTTTGAATGTAATTGGCTTAAAACTTGGAGTCTTATTGCCGAGACGACGGTGCTCGTCTTGGTTTTAGAAAGGCTCTTTAAATGGTCTAATAATTTCCATTAAATTCTATTTCCAGAACCATTGCCTCATCTCACCGCCTCCACCACTTCTGCCTTTGCCTCCAGTGCCAACCGCCTTCCACCGCCTCCTTAGTCACCATAGCCACCACCAACTGTTTCCTTCACCACCTTTGTCACTGCCAACCCTTCTTCATGCTTTCATACGTAGTGTTGATCTTGATCAACACAAGAGAGTTGCAACGTATTGGTTCAACCAACCTACATTGAATTGTATTGTGCAGACTGCAATGGAAGCCAGTTTGCTTCCCTTTAAACCTATGGTTGTGGATCTAGCTTCCTATGTCCCCTCCTACGGTAAGTAAACAGGTTCACTGACATTGACTGGTGTATGCTCCATCTTTGCTCTAGCTTGCTCTGTTACTTCTTATGTGGGATAAACTGGAATTGCTTGAATTGGGGCTACAAGATCTGCTACTGTAGCACATACGCTACAGGATATACCATCGCTAAACTTGGCCTAAGAACAATATGAAGGTATGCTTTGACTTTCTTGATTGTAATCATTCTATTTTGTGGTAATATTTCTTGTTGCAGTGTCTTAAAGAATTCATGATTCAACTATGGCAGGATTCGTACAATGTAAAACCCACAGGGATCTAGCGAAAACTCTAAGCACCCACAAAATCAACATCTTACTATGCCATGTCCCTCCACCTTTGGGGACCTTATGTAATGACAGTGACCGGATTAACTTGTAGCAGAGATACCCTTAGGTTTTTGTTCCATATAAACTCTACCAAGGCTAACTTATATCTGCTTCGTTTATCTTATTGTTTAAGCATTTGTGTAGTGTACAGGTGAAACAATCAACAAAAACATATACCTTCAGCATACCTTCACTGCTGCCATATTGGGCCATTGATCTATGTTGTAGCTTCTACGATCAACTATGACCTTTTAAGGCTGATAAGGAATTAGAGAAACTACAATGGCATAATTGAATTAGAGAAACTACATTTGTGGTGCCTCAGAAACGTTATACCTATATCCAAAGAATGTGCTAAAAATTTACCAGACATTTATAATTCATGCATACAATTTTTTTGTTTATTGACCAATTTCAATAACATTAATCAATAGCTCATTGCAGATTAGTTGATGAGTAAAGCAAAAAATAATAACTATAAAGTAACTCACATCTTTTCATGCTTGTAGCAGCGCTTCAATAATGGTGGATGTCTCCTGTAGCAGGCTGCTCCTGTCCCAATTATTGCATTTGATCGGTGTTAATATTTTAAGGATTTTCACCCTAGCTTCTAGTACAAGATCTTGTTCCAATAGGGAACATTTCTACGAAGGCATAGGTAGTTACGGTAGGACCAACTTTTTAGCTGGTTGAAGAAGATCCAATTTGTTCGAATGATGCATATATGGTTCATTTTACCTATCAACATACGCAAAGGTAGCAGTTATAAATCCCAGAACAAAACTTTTCACCTGTGAAAGATTCACTGATTGATACTCTAGTTGCATAGCCCGTTGACCTCAATATATCCTATTATATGAGGATATTGCGTTCAAGGCCAAGCAACTCCGTATTGATAGTTACAGGCAGAGCTAGCTCTACCGACGATGGTGAAAGTTCTGATAAATCCATCTTTAGTCATTTCACCAGTTGCTTTCATAATTTCAATTTTGCTACCAATCCAATTTTCTTGTCTTAATCAAGTTCTTAAAGAATCCGTTAAATAATATCAATTTCCATTGCAAAGGCAATTCATATCTCCTATGAACTCTGAACATTTTGTTAAGATCACCAAGAAAGATACAAGAATATCTTAAGTGTAGTTGTCTTAACTCTTTGAAGATGTAGTGATCTGGACCTCTGGAACCCTTTTCCTGAATTTGAAAATCCATAAAATATTGTGCCTCCTATTTTGTTGCACCTTAGCTTATTATGTTTAAATGCCAGAACTATTGCAGCTGCACTAGGGTTCACCTTTTGCTTCACTTGGGGATAGATTGTTCCTCCTATTTTGTTGCACCTGAACTTAATATGTTTAAATGCCAGAACTATTGCAACTGCACTAGGGTTCACCTTTTGCTTCAAAGGCAACTGTTCTTTGCATGCTCAGAACAAAACACATTTGGCATTTTTTCTGGTGATTGTCCACTTGGGGGATTAAGGATTGTACCACCACCTTTGCCTCGAAAACAATTCAAAGACTCGTAAAATACCTGCATGCAAGGTTGGTTTTGCCATTTGGCGAGATCAATTCAACTTGGAACAATTCAAAGACTGGTAAATGAACTGCATGCAAAGTTGGGTTTGCCATCTGGCGGTAGCAATTCAAGCCATAAGAGTGCTCTACCATGTGAGCTACAGGTGGCCAACATCTTCTTTATCAAAACATTAGTGGAAATTTTCATCTAATATGTTTTTTTGTTAACTGGTAGGTAGCAATCAAAAATAATGGAACGAAACATTAATAAATATTTATGTTGTCTTATCTTATCTTATTAATATTCGTGCATATGACAAACAAACATCTTGACTCTTAATACTTCGAAAGATAAGGATTGTTGCAAGCTTCAAATCCCCTCAACCCAACATAACTGCAATTATGCGCTCTTAAGGCTCCCCATAAAACACCAATACCAGTTTTGGAGTTCGAAATGCCCTATAATTTGAAATTAAAGGAGCACAGCAAGATGCAATATTACAGCAAACAATAAACATTGGACAGTTTTTCATGTCACATTATTTTTCTGTTATATTGATTTCGTAAAGAAATTGTAGCATTTTGTTTTCTTAAATAGAATAATTTTTTTAGCAAATGATCAAAATTTCGAACTTTGATAGTCTCGGTGCCTTCTAGGGGGACTAGATTTCATGGGGAATCCCAAGAGAGACACAAAAACAAAGGCAAGAAAATGTTGGTTTTGTTCAGAATCCAAAGACATTGTTCCTACCATGGCTTTCAGCATCTAAATTCTTTGTCTAATATACCTGTTCAAAAGCTCAAAAGCATTAAAATATGCATTTTGTAGTTTGTGTAGTAACTTTGTCTATTGTATTTGAGGGCCCGGTGCACGTTAATTTTATAATTATTTTGGAAACATATTTGGAAATTTAAAATGTTCAGCATTTATTATTTGAATATCAAACAAGGAAAAGAACAACCTGTGAAGCATAATAAGGAAACCCACCCTCAAAATGTGTTTTTTTTATTGCTTTGGTAAACAAATATAGTACACTATTATTAAATCAGTAAGATCTTCTATGACCGACGAGAAGTTCATGAGCAGATGCAAGTGACGAAGAAATGCTTTGGTACATAGAGACCTTACAATCACAATTCTCTTAATATGATAATATACAATCACAAACTTGACGGAAAAGCAATAGTTTTCCACCACACCACTTTGTTACCTTTTTAACAAATTCCTTTTGATGTAGATATTATAAAATTTGTCAATAAAATTTAAGTTATCGAAGTTAGTTTAATGCATAGATTTACTCTAGTAGTCTCACGTTTGAGTGTAATTTTTTGAGCATCTACATGTAAATCTACATGTAAATCTACATGTAAATTGTTCACAACAATGGATGAAATAATTTTATAGCATAGCCTGAATAGATCATCATCTCTTTGCTACCTCAAAATTCTTCGTTAGATAATAAAAACTTTAATGTTTGTATTTATAACTGATGATTTAGCAACGTGGAGCATATTTTCAAAACTAATCTTGCAAACTACTATATCGACAGGTATTTGCTACTCTGTAGCACTTGTTAAAATATGTGTAAAAAATTATATTGTTTACAAAGAAATGCTTTTTTATTTATTCATATTTTTTCTTCTTGTAAAAACATTGTATACATACAATGTCTTATACAAGCTTCCTTTATGGACATTGTAAATACTTTGGCTTGCATTATCACTTTTATTTTATGGTGAGCATTATTCACGGTAAATGTTACCATTTTATATCTCAGTTTACTTGTTAGTTATGGTGAAGTGTTTTTGTTTCACACAAAATTATAAAAATAATGTACCAATATTGATGTATCAAGAAACCTTTTGGTGTAATATTTTTTTTTTTCATTAAAATTTTTTTTATAAAAAATGTGAGGTTCTATTATATTGATAACAAAATTATATTGCCCTAGTTTTAAGACTTTCATCAAAATATGTGGTAGAAAAATTGCAATGCCAAAATATCGCACTAGTATCTTACTAAGTGGTAGCTAAAAGTTGTTATACATGATATAATAACAATAAATTACAACACTAAAAAATCTTATAATTAGGGCTTCTAAAATGTGCATTAAGCACCATAAAAAAATAACTCTAAAAGGGCTATAAACAAAAAAAATGACCAAAGATAGAATCCATCTAAAGCAACATTCAAACCCAAGCAATAGAACCATAATAGTAACCTTCACATCTCTAGCCAAGGACATATACCTAGTTGTAAGAAAGAACCATGTTGTAGAGGCCACCACTCACGTTAGAGTAGGAAGGGTCCAACACTGACTTAAAGAGGATAGGGGATGGGTTGCAAACACCATCCCAATAACTCGCCATCCATGCATACACACCACCACAGGACTAGCAAGCACACCGCTGCATAAGGTAGGGTATGTGTTGTGAGCACCACCCCAGCAGCCCACCAGCTACGCAGGAACACCTCCATGGCATCACTCTCACTGCTGAAAAAACTAGAGCCCTATGTTGATGAACTAGCATCCCACGTCCTTCGATCGTGCATGCACCACCACATTGTCTGAGCCAGTGATCTTCCATGCCACCTCTGGAATTGTTGTCGTTGTTGTAGATGAAAGGGAAAACCACTCCATGGGTCATTGTGCAAGGGTGCCCATCTCGCTCCTCTGTAAACCCTACCTTATTCAGATACAACCATACTAGTGACCAAGCAAAGGGAGAGAAGGGAGGGAGGCTAGGGAAGGAGCCCTATCTGCCAAAACCATTTAACTATTTTGACACTCAAAGCCTAACCGGATTTGCAGAGTTGCAAAGCAAAAAAACTCAAAGAAAAGCAGTGCAATACCTTGTTTTTAGACTTGTTTAGATAAAATAAAAAATAGTTTTAACTATATCAATTTTTTACAAAGCGGAATGGAAACACAAAACACCTTTGCAAGAAGGGATAACTTGCATAAGTAGCCCCTGTTACATTATACATGCTTGAGATTGAGTGTCATCCTCTTGCTATAGCACAAGACACTTGATTTTAAAGTTCACTACAAACTCTTTTGTTATAAATGAACAACCAAACCAAAGATTGATAAAATAAACCAACATGTTCCCTCATGATGATGAGTGAAACATGTCTCCTACTGATAAGGGAAACATTAACTTTATGCACATATCCATGCAAATTGATTAATATTTTTAAAATGTGGTTTACCATTTGTTAGAGGGTGCCAACACCAACTATTCCAACAAGAGAATCAAGGTATGACCAAATTACACAATCCATCCATTTATTACAAAGGGTTGAACAAGAGTAACATTTCACTTACACGAATTGAAACTAGGTGAGGAGGAAAACAATCATTCCTCCCAACCACCCAAGCAACATCCAAATTGATTAATATTAATAACATTCCATTATACAAAGGAAATTTTTTCAAGAGAGGTTATATTCAAGAAAATTTCTTTGATTTCAAAATTTTATTATTGAACAACTATAATTTTCTTAATTAAAATTTTGGGTATGCAACATTTTTCGATTTGATATGATATTCTCCACAACTAAAGAAAATTCCATTGATCAAATCTGCATTTCACATTGCTTTTATATTACAAAGTTTGTCTTTCTGCTATAACAACATATTTTTTACACCTTCAAGAGCAATTGGTAGTTGTTTTATAATATTGTCGCTTTGAGCGATTTTTATTTTAATCAGTGGTAAAAGGATCATAGTCCAAAACTATATTAATTTTGAACCATATTGTTCATACCTCAGTTACATATCATCATAAACTTTCCTTCTAACTATGATTCTATCAACCCATATATACGATCTTTCTACAAAAATATGTTGATCATGTGTGCAAATTTAGCATGTAAGTCATGAAAATAACATGTATGGCCCATATGAAATGGGTAGAGCTTCAAATGTGGATAGGTCATGGATCAATCTCTTTGACGATGGCCTTCTGTTGCTCCCAAATTTTCATTGAATCCACTTCAAGAAGTAGTCCCGCTTTCGATAGTTGATCAACAACATCATTCTTGTGCCTGTAAATATGTTGAAAGATATGTGGTCAAATGCATCAAGAAAACGATAAATAGCCTCATAAATAGGGATAAGATGGATGTTTGCAGGCTTTTTGTGGTAATGCAACCGGTGGATAAACAAGTTTGGAATCCCCAAAAACCTGAAGTGAGGAGATTCCAACATGTACAACCAACCCGAGAGTTAGTAGGACTGCAAAGAGTTCCGCTTTGTTGTTAGATGCAAGTCTTGTATTTGTTGATAATTTGTAGAAGTGGTTGTCAGATAGATGAATGATACCACCAACTCCCCCATAGTTGGGATTGCCTTTTGCAACATCGTCAAAAAAACATCATGCCCGACTATGATCAACTTGAATAATGTCTTCGTGTATCTTAGATCGCTTAGGTAGAGCCTGCGGAAAGTGTTCCAAAATGGCAAGGCTTTTAGCCACATAAATATGTGGCACGATGAAGGTGTCTTGAAAGACCATTTTGTTGCGTGCCAACCAAGTCGCCCAAATGCTAAGAAGAGGAAGAGCTTGATATGACTGGAAGGTTGGATTTTGGATCCAAATCTTAAAGGTATCAGCTAGTATGTCACCTTCCCATATAAATTGAACACCTATGATATGTTGTGTATACATCCACGTCTCATAAATATATGGACATTTAATGAATAAATGATCAATGGTTTGATTATCAAATTTGCATAATATGCATATAGCCACATCCCATGAATATTATCAAATGCTCCCAAATAAGAATCTGCTCATCCAGAGTGAGCCACATAAATAAAAAAGTTTTTAGAGGACATTTCAAACACCAGATCATATTATACCACCATGTTGGGTTTGGGAGATCTTCCATTGCACGAAGGACTTGATATCCCAACCTTGATATGTATATGTACCTCCCTCATGATTTTTGGACCAAATAATAGTGTCTTCCTCATCTGATAAACTGATGAAATTATTTTTAAGACACTTGATATACTTATCCCATGTGGTAATATCACCTTGATCAAATCCCAAATCCTCCGCAGAAAGGAAAACCTGTTCACAATGAATAGTAAGTCTATGGTCTTGTGCCTGATATAGGAACAAAATGCCTTGGTCCAAAAGGTACTCAATCAGGTGCTGAGGTAGCTTATAATCTGCATCAAAACCAATCCATGGGTTTATGCCGATTTTGAGCTTGTGTCCATTTCCAATCTGCCAAATGAGTGAATCTCCCATTAAATCCCTGGTTGATTGTATGTCACTCCACATCATAGAGGTGTTTCGAGTCGCCTTTGGATGGACCTGGATCCATTCCAATACAAAGAATGGATGGATATATTTATCAGTGATAAGCTTAGCCCATAGACCACGTCCTTTAACCAAACACCAGATACCCTTAGTGGAAAGTGCTTTTGAGAAACTCTTATGTTGTTTAAGCCCCCATACACCAAGAGATCCAACGAAAGGATTTTTCATCGTGTTTACTTTTCCAAAGAAAATTAAAGTAGAGCTTTCGAATTTTATCCATAATCTCGGTAGGAATGTGTGCCATGGTAACCTAGTATACATGGAGAACTTCAAGAATGGACTTTAGAAGGACAAGTCTACCCACCTTGGTATGCCATTTGTTGCACCATAGATTAAGCTTCTATTCTATATGACAAAAGAGCCAAGACCAATCCTTGATGCAATAATCATTTGGTTTGGTCACAAACCCAAGGTACTATTTCATGGGATTAATAATCATACTTGTAGCCGCAGAGAATTGGGCAATGATAGCTTTAGGTTTAAGAATTTTGTTGCAAGATCCATAAAAAATAAGAAGGATATCATCGATGAATAGGAGATGGCTGATGTGGATCCTCCCACCAAAGGTGAATCCTTTAATAGTCCCTCTATTGCGAGCATATATCACAACTCTGCTAAGACCTTCCATAAAGATGATAAAGAGCAAAGGTGCTAGTGGACACCCCTGACGTAGTCCCCTACTAGAATGAAAGAATGAAGAAGCTGTGCCATTAATCAAAACAACGAACCTGACAATTTGGACACAAACAAGAATCCAATTAACTGTGGGAAGGTCGAAACTGATTTGGGTTAGAGCCAACTGAATGAAGGTCCAATTTGACATGTCACATAAGCCTTTGAGAGGTCAACTTTGATGATGATAGATGGAGTTCTCTTTGTCTTTGCAAATGGAGCACCTCTTGCGCTATGACAATTGCGTTGTGAATTTGTTGGCCTTCCATGAATGCAAATTGTTTAGGGGATATGGTAGCCGATGATATGCCTCTAATCTTGTTGGTTATGACCTTTGCAATATTTTTGTATACAAAGTTACACAAGGAAATGGGTCGGAGCTCGTCCATTATTTTTAACTTAGTTCACTTTGGGAATAAGAGTAAACAATGTTGAATAAAAAGCTGCAAGTATTTTCCCATATATGAGACTCCTCAACTACATCGAGCAGTCGGCTCCAAATAACTCTATTAGACTTGAGAAAAACTCGATCAACCATCCATCTGGTCCCAAACTCTTGTTTGGTTGCAAATAGTCAATAGCACGCTGAAGTTTCGGACAGGTTCCGATCAGTGATCAAATTTGAAGGGTGGGTCTTAATTTCAATTGGAAGGGCATTTATTCTCTCAACCATTCAGAGATGAAGGGAAATATAAATAATTGTCCTTTAATTGACAAGTATAAAGTAGCCAAACCTTTTCACAAAAAAAAAAAATGCAAAAAAAATATTGTTTTTCAGCGCTCGTTGTGAAAGCATACATGTATGTGATGGATGGGCCTAAGTCAACTGAATCCTTGCAACTCACTGTATTTCTAAGTCTCAACACTTATTTTAAATTGAACCAGAATACCAAAATAAGTTTATTAATGGCTAGATTTGAGAAAGTTATAGGTGTGTATAATTAAGTGCTTGGGGCTCTAAAATTTGATGTGTTTTGTACCAGTTCACGGTTCATTGAATCGATAGTCATCGGTAGGAATTTAAGTTATTTAATGAAAACAATTAATGTGCATAACCTCTATTCCTTAAACATTTTCCATGCTGATGCAGGCCACTACCCTCTTTATTGTCTTACCAAAAGGCATGATAATGAGGAAGAAGACCTAAAATTATGGACTTCACCTTCAAAGAATGCCTTGAAATCACATTGGTAAGGACTCGTGATAAGAAGATCAGAACCATCCAACGTGTCAAATCTCAGTTGATACTGTTAATTAAAGACTTATAAGATAAATTTAATATAAAACTTATAGTTGTATCTTACTCTTTGCGTCTTGACACATTTAATATTTTATGGTTGTCTTTTTTTTTTAACAGAAACGGATAAAAATTGTATTAGTTTAAAAAGGCTGTAGCCCAACCAAGCTTACAAAGGGGGGAAGTTCATATAAAAGAGCGCTGATGACCTCTAACAGTATTGTCAGCCTTCTGATGAATACTTTGGGAGAAAGATCCCACTTTCTTCTAGATCTTTTTCGAGAAAAAAACGAGTGCTTACAAGAGTAAACTCTCACAAATTGTGAGCAGAGAACAGTGCAGAAGCAAAGCATTAAATGGAAGGAGAGGTGAGATGCCCCTTAATGAAAGGGTCCGATCGCTTCTGGGAGCCCGAGAAAATGTTTGAGGCCGCTTCCTTTTCCCTGCGTTCTTTGTTGGTCTTTTGCCCTCTGGTGAGGGGAGGAGAAGGGGCTGTAAAGTCTTCAGAATCAGAGTTTCCCTTTGAACCGGATGAAGGGACTAAGGATGCCAATCCTGCTTGGGCTAGAGCCTTGTGATCTGATGCTTGGGGGGGATTAGGAGGAGCAGGTACTAGAGAAGCTTCTTTCGCGAAAGGATTTTATGGTTGTCTTTGGGCCTTGACCCAATTCGTATTATAAGGTGAGGATGTGCAGGCATAATAATCCTTAGTTATGACTATGAGATGAGGATTTAAAGAGAAGAGGATGTAAAGACAAGAGCAAAAGTTGCACTTCTTTTAAAACGTTGATATAAATTATGTCCTTCTTTATTGGAAGAGTAAAATTCAAATTTTAATTTTTTAAAAAAGGCAATTTTAGCTTTACACTTCTCGGAATGGCTACAAACCTTTGAAAGGGCTGTGAAGGGTTCAATTTTGAACGCTCCCATAGCGATCGGTTCTGTTAGTGGGAAACGCTATTGGGCATCTGTGCTGTAATATCTGACATGCATGGATTAGATGCCCGTGAGTTCTCCTTATAAAGATCAGAAAAGTGCTTAACACCTGTGGAAGCATTATTATTAAAACCTATCACCAGATGTTGATGTTCATTCTCTATTTCCCATATAGAATTCGTGTGAATGCCATGTTTGATGAAGTTGTGGAAATACTTTGTATTGTTGTCACCCTGCTACGACCATAATGCACTATTCTTAAGCCGAATAGAAGCTTCATGGGCTTGTAGGAGATTCCTCCTCTTTTTTCTAGCTCTAGCTCCAGAATGTGAATCTTCTGTCCAGAATCACGGAAATCCTCAAGATTTGAGGTATAATAAAACTCAAGCTGATTCTCAATATCTTGAAGTTTCTTAGTCTTGAACACTTTTTGAGCCTTGATCTATGGAATAGATAAGGACTATATACATTATAGGTTCCCGAGAAATTGTGTAGATGCTGAGAATTGACAAAGTAGAATAAGACACCCAATTGTATTTGTATCAATGAAATGTAGGTTTCTCATCTTTTAGCCAGGCGGTGTCAAATTTGAAAGGAGCAGGAGGCTTCGTAGCTGCTCCTTTAAACTCTAGGAACATAGGAAAGTGGCCGGAGTCACCATCAGGTCCAACCCATTGTTTAATGCTAGAGAACAGCTGTAGGAAACCATCATTAACAAGAAACCGGTCCAATCGTTTGCCAATAGCAGCAGCACCTGTACGCATATTCCTCCACGCAGGCGGAAGCCTAGGGGGAGGTATAACAATAAGGGATACATCATCAATCAAGGATTTAATATCATCAGATACCATACGATCTATGTCTATGTTCTCTTCTTTTGCTTCTATTTCCCTTGCTTTGTGATCGGTGGCATCAACGTACTAAATTCCCAGGGCTGTAAACTCAAAAGCCTAACACAAGCCAAGAAAGAAAACAAAATCTTTGAGAAGGATCCAATTCCAGTTTTATATGATTCCCTTTATGAGATTAACACGGCTAGCAATTTTTGTATGATGCGTTGCAGATTGGCTTGGTATTGTTATGATCTATATGAACGATTTCCTCCCACTGTGGAGGGGCATAATTAGAATTTAAAGGATGAAATGGGCAAAAATAGCTTGTAACGGAAGGCCTGCGAAAGGTGCGGAGAACATACTGGTGATCAGAGATGGCCGTGTAACGCCATGCGTTATTGAAGACGATGCTGAAGAATTCAACTCCTGTAATCATTGAAGTGTTAAACAAGTCCACTGCCATTCGACAATCATGGCAACTCGGGGATTGCAACATCGAAGGCATAAAATGCGTTATTGGACTCTGTTTACTCGACCTCAAACTACAAATATTCATCCTATAATTTCAGCCACCGTAGATATCTATTCGATAAACAATTTCACAGCAGAAGAAAAACAAGGTGTCAAGAGTAGCAGAGGCAATGCGAAATGGAAGGAGATGATGGGAGTTTTCCAGGACAATCGCCTTATCGACATGTATGTCCGGCGCCGCAATTTGGCGAATGCGCGGGAAGTGTTTGACAACATGCCCAAACGAGACATATCCTCTTGGAATACCATTATTGCAGGATATGTGAAATGCATGAGATTAGACGATGCACGCCAACTCTTTGATAAAATGCCTGAACGAGATTCGGTCTCATGGAGTGGAATGATAGCAGGATATACACGCCATGGGAGTGGGATGGAGGCGTTAGGTTTGTTCTCACGAATGCTGTGTGCAGGCATGAAGCCTGATGAATTCACTTTTGGCAGCGTTCTGTCGGTGTGTGCAAGATTATTGATTATGGAACAGGGCAAGCAGATTCATAGTTTGGTAATAAAAAGTGCTTTTCAGTCAGATGTTGTTGTGGGTAGTGCTCTTGTTGACATGTATGCGAAGGGTGGAAATATAGATGATGCCCAGAAAATGTTTGACGAAATGCCTGTACGAAATTCGGTTTCTTGGAATGCTATGGTTGCAGGATATGGGCGTAATATGCGTGCTGAGGAAGCCCTGAATCTATTTTGTAAAATGCAGGGGGAGGGTTTGAAGTTGGATGGGTTTAGCTTTGGCAGCATGCTGAACGCTTGCGCTAGTCTTTCGGTGCTGGAGCAGGGTAAACATGTCCACGCCCATGCGGTTAAAATGGGTTTTGAATCCAATGTGTTTGTCGGAAGTGCACTTGTTAACATGTATGCCAAATGTGGTTCTATTGAGGATGCACGTCACGTGTTTGACAAAATACAAGAACGGGACTTGGTCTTATGGACTGCAGTGATAACAGGATATGCTCAGAATGGGCATGGCAAAGATGCAATACAATTATTTGAAGAAATGCTCAGTACAGGCATAAGGGCAGATCATGTGACTTTTACTGGCGTGCTCTCTGCATGCAGTCATGCAGGCCTAGTGGTTGAAGGCTGCAGGTACTTCAATTCTATGATACAAGATCATCACATTAAACCTATACCAGATCACTATGGTTGCATGATTGATCTTCTTGGTCGGTCAGGGAAGCTGATGGAGGCAGTGGCTTTTATCAATAACATGCCATTTGAACCTGATGCCATCGTGTGGGGAGCATTGCTCAGTGCTTGCAGACTTCATGGCAACATGGTGCTGGGAGAGCATGCTGCAGAACGCCTTTCTAAGTTGCAACCACAAAATCCTGCATCATATGTGCTTCTGTCGAATATTTATAGTGCTTCTGGTAGGTGGGATGATGCAGCAAAAATGATTAAAATGATGCAAGATAAGGGAGTTAAAAAGATCCCAGGATGTAGCTGGATTGAGGTCAAGAATAAGCTGTACAATTTTTTGGTAGCAGACAGATCCCATCCCGAATCAGAGAAAATATATGCAATGCTGAGGAGACTGGAGTTGCAGATGAAGCAAGCAGGGTAAGGTCAAGAATAAGCTGTACAATTTTTTGGTAGCAGACAGATCCCATCCCGAATCAGAGAAAATATATGCAATGCTGAGGAGACTGGAGTTGCAGATGAAGCAAGCAGGGTATGTACCCGACACAAACTTTGTGCTGCATGATGTGGAAGATGAGACTAAAAAACATGTTCTCTCTTACCACAGTGAGAAGTTGGCTATTGCATTTGGGCTTATGACAATTCCAGATGGTATACCAATCCGAATTGTAAAAAACCTACGTGTTTGTGGGGATTGCCACACTGCTACAAAGTTCATTTCAAAGATTGTTGGGAGAGAAATTATTGTTAGGGATCTTACCCGCTTCCACCATTTCAAGGAGGGGGTATGCTCTTGTGGGGGTTACTGGTGACGGTAAGTAAAACAAACAGCAAAACAAGACATTTTTGTCCTTTCTATAATGTTAATCATGGACCGTGTTTGCTACAGTATAGTGTTTAGCTTTCTGTTCAAACTCTGTTCAAATAATATTAATCTTCGATGCTTCTATTTGTATTTTTTGTTGCAAATCTTGATGTCAAAGTGGTCCAAATGTCCCTTATTTATTAAATATTCATCCTCATTTGAAGGGTTTTTTAGGAATTTCATATTCATGGCTTCTACTAGAAATTTGTTTGCCAAGTGATCCATCTCCAGTTTTATGACTTTTATGTGGAATGAACTAAATATATATACACAGAAAGAGAGAAGAGTGAAGGTTTTTCCTGTCAGTTCAAAACTTATCTCATCATTTTGAAATTAAGCATAGAAGTACATCAGGCCATATTCCCTAAGAGACTTCATGCTCTCCAACCTAATAAATTGTAGAACCTAACAACTAGCAAAGGGCCTTCTTTAATAAAATCCTAGTCTTGCCCATTGTCCCCATGCATTTTGTTCATTGCATATTAAGTACCTGAACTAAGCTATGTTATAGTTGTCGAATAATATTTTTGAATCATAAAATAACTTCTCTACTGTAACTTGTAAATATGTTGTTGTCTCTTCCTTCCTTATAGGTTCCAACATGCTGCAATTACTGAGTTTCCATTAGCTGTTAGCATTGGTTTCAGGTCTCATTGCACCCCATCTTTCAGGAGCTTGTAGCTGTGTCTCATCGAAAAATTGATATTTTTTTATAATGGCAGGTCAACAGCCGTTGACTTCAGTCAAGTCATGTTCAATGGCCATTGGCTGAGGTGAACTCTAGGTCAATGAGACTGGGCCTTTTGCAGTCAGCCATTGTTGACAAGAATCCAGATGGTCCCAGCCAAAGAAATTATAAAAAAGCCAAAAAAAGACGAAAGGTAAAGATATCTTTGTAAATTTTCCTAACCCTTGGTGAATGCTGTCCTTATGTTCTCAAATAAATAAACAAACATTTAATTTGCAGAATTTAAATTCTTCACATAGTATTCACACATATAGTGGGAAAATGATCATCGGAAGCATAAATACAGTACACAGATAATTTATTCCTTCAACTAGCTTTTAATTAATAGATCAAAGCTTACAAGGAAACCTCCACAGCTTCCAAAACTAACAGCTATACGGTACACTCAAAGTCAGCAAATTCTGCACACTTACTGAGGAAATCTGCACTTCAAAACCGAAAAAACGGTTCTGTGGTTGCTGCTTGCTGTGCAGGCCTTTTGTATGGCTGTATGGAGCTGTTCCGTACTGTTGTATGATTCCATCCATATCACCGTATGGATCTGTCCGTGTTGAATTTTCAGCATTAGCATAAACTTTAAAAATTTGCAGATAAACATAAATAGATCAGCAGTGCAGTAAAAACACATTCATCACATCAGCACACATGGACACAATATTTTTCACTGGGAAACCTTCAAAGGACAAAAACCCCCAAAGCATTAATAGCTCATCTCGTAAATGAGATGGCTTAAGAAATTCTTCAAAAACTTCCTCAAATCCAGATCTGGATTTTGACCACAGTAACTGTAAAATTTATCAGTAAAAATTATACTGATAATTTTCCCCACAATTTCCACAATTACAGAAAATTACCAATTTAGGGCTTTCTCAAGAAAACTGAGATTTTCTCTCTCCTGCCTGAAAATATCAAACTGCTGAAAACTGCCTGAAAATATCAGACTGTCTGAAAACTGCTCGAAAATATCAGACTGTTTGAAAACTGCCAAAAAATATTAGACTGCTGAAAACTGTCCAAAAATATTAGACTGCTGAAAACTGTCCAAAAATATCAGACTGTCTGAAAACTACCCAAAAATATCAGACTGTTGAAAACTGCTTGAAAATGTCAGACTGCTGAAAACTGCCCGAAAATGTCAGACAGCTGAAAAGTGCCCAAAAAATGGAATGCTGAAGATGGCTGTGCAAAAACGCTGAAGATGGACTTTGCTGATAAAACCCTAGCTGAAGGTTTGAACATAAGATAGTCTTCTTCACCTGTGAGAGCAAAAGTGTGTGAGACAAATGAGAAGGCTTGATCTTCTTTTATAGCCTTTGTTCACCTGTAAGTGGACAAGATTAGGAAAAATAAAAATAATAATATTTTTATTATTTTCCTAATTTCACTTTCACTTTTACCAAAAAGGTACTTTTATTTTTTTCCTTTGACTTTTATAAGAAGTTCTTATTTAATTTTGTTTTCCACTTGTGGTCCTTTTAGGTGGACAAGATTAGGAAATATAAAAATAATAATATTTTTATTCTTTTTCTAATTTCACTTTCACTTTTACCAAAAATGTACTTTTATTTTTTTCCTTTGACTTTTATAAGAAGTCCTTATTTAATTTTGTCTTCCACTTGTGGTCCTTTTCCTGTGGTACAAAAAGTCTTTATTTCTTTTGACTTTTGACTTTGGCCTTTTTCCAAGTGCTCTTGTGGTCATTATCTGTGGTACTTTTTTATTTCAAAAGTACATCATAAACCAAGAGAGTTATTAATGCTTTTATCTCACACACTATGTGACACCTAGATCTGGTGCTAGGGTAACTTAACCAAGGGTAGCTAATCCTTGGAGAAGCACACCAAGCCCATAGATCAAGGGTCAAAGTGTCACACACACGCCCAGACTTGGTCTAGGGCTTACAGTGTCTTCATTCTCCCAGAGAATGGCTACTTAGAACTAAGTTGAGTCTACCAGTCCCAGACTGGTCTACATCGTGGTCCTGGACCAGATGTCTACTCATCACGAGGTTGAGTCTACCTAGGGCAGATTTGGGTTTATATCATGGTCCCAGACCAGATATCTACTATTCAACAGAATGGTCACTCAACACTGGGTTGAGCCTTCACCGTGGTCCTGGACCAGGTGGTCCCATTCTCCGAAGAGAAGGGCTCTCGATGTTGCTCAAAAAATCAACACTCCCTCTCAGCGAGAAAGGGATTCTCTGCCATACCAAGCTTGTCACGAAAGTACACGAACTTTGATGCTGTCAGAGGCTTGGTCAAGATATCTGCATGAATGTACTCCAACTTCAGAGCACCTCTCTGCTCTAGGTATCTGATGAAATGATACCTCATTTCAATGTGTTTCGATCTGTCATGAAACACTGGATTCTCTGAAAGATTTATGCAACTTTGATTATCGCAATGGATGATTGTTGAGTCAAGTTTTCCCTCGAATAGATCAGATAACAACTTTTTGAGCCAAACTGCTTCCTTGCAGGCATCGCTTGCAGCAATATACTCTGCCTCAGCTGTACTCTGAGTTATGGAACCCTGCTTCCTGCTGGACCAAGAGATCATTGCTGATCCCATACTGAAGCAATAACTAGAGGTACTTTTTCGGTCGACTGCACTGCCAGCCCAATCTGAATCTGAATACCCAGATAACAATACTCCACTGCTGGAAGTATACCTGAGCCCATAAGTGATAGTCCCTCGTACATATTTGGCGGCTACTAAGTGTATGTGCTTCGGATTTGACATGAACTGACTCAGCGCATTCACTGTGTAGCAGATGTCTGGTCTCGTATGCACGAGATACATCAGGGAACCAATGAGCTGTCTGTATAGAGTAGAGTCCACATTCTGTGAACTAGAGGCCAAGTCCCGCAACTTTGTCAATTTGGTAGTCATTGGTACGCTCATGGACTTGCAGTCCTGCATCCCAAATCTCTGCAAGATATCCACTGCATACTTTCCTTGTGTCAGGAAGATCTCACCTGGATTTTGCCAGACTTCTGAGCCAAGGAAGTAATACACCAATCCGAGCTCTTTCATCTTGAATTCAGAGGTAAAGCTCCCTCTTACACTGGTTTATCAACTGTTCATCACCTGTATGAAACAAGTCAACTACATATAGAACAAGTATCAAGACATGATTATGAACAACTTTAAAGTACAAGTTAGAATCAGCTGTACTTTTGGAGAACCCCAAGCTATGGAGAAATCCATCCATCTTGGCATACCAGACTCTCAGAGCCTGTTTCAGTCCATACAAGGCTTTCTTTAGTTTACATACATGGGTATTCTTCCCATGAGTAACAAAGCCTTCAGGTTGTTCAATATAAACTTCTTCCTCAATCTTACCATTGAGAAAGGCTGTCTTTACATCCATCTGATGTAACTTCCATCCGAATACTGCAGCAAGTGAAATGATGGTTTTGATGGTAGTGTACCTGGCAATAGGTGCAAATGTCTTGTCATAGTCAATGCCTTCTTTCTGAGTGAAGCCACGAGCTACAAATTTGGCTTTATACTTCTCCACACTGCCATCTGCATCATGCTTGATCTTATAAAGCCATTTGGAAGTCACTACTGACTTTTCTGTAGGTCTGGGAACAACTTTCCAAACACCATTCTTCATGATTGACTTATACTCTTCAATCATGGCATCAACCCATACTTGTTTACTTGCTGCTTCTTCGTACGATGAAGGTTCTGAACTGATAAGCTGACTCATAAGACCAGAGTACTTCTGTGGTCTTATGCTTTCTGTGAAAGTCCCTGGAGGAGCTTTATGCTTCTCGGCTTCTTGTACCGTTTCTCGATACCAAGCAGGTCTCCTTTTGGAAGGAGGAACTTCAAGTAGTTCTTGTAGCGGACTTTCATTGTTCTCAGGGACATCTGGAGTTTGATCATCAAACTCTTCCTCCCTCTGAATTTCTGAATCTGGAAACTCAAGTGGAGCAACTGCATCTTCCGGTGAAAGCTCTAGTGTTTTACGAAACACCGCTTCCTCATGGAAGATCACATCTCTGCTAACCTCAATGTACCTCTGTCCAGGTATACTCGATAAGCCTTCGAGCAATCACTGTACCCAACAAATAAGCCTTTCTTACTAGAAGGCTCTAGCTTGGTCCTCTTTTCTTTTGGCACATGAACATACACAGGAGTGCCAAATATCCTCATGTGATCAACTGTAGGTTTCTTCTTGGTGAAGACTTCTTTTGGAGTCTTCTCACCCAAGATAGCATGAGGGCTTCTGTTCTAGATGTACACTGCAGTTCCGGTAGCTTCAGCCCATAAAGACAAAGGAAGATCTAGATCAGTGATCATGGCTTTAGCAGCCTCACAGATCATTCTATTCTTCCTTTCTGCAACCCCATTCTGCTGGGGGTTGTAAGGCACTGTCAGCTCTTTCTTGATTCCTGTTTCTCGACAAAAATCATCAAACTCATTAGATTCATACTCACCTCCGTTATCTGATCTCAAGATACGGATGTGCCTGCTAGTCTGATTTTTCAATCAGTGTCTTGAACTCTTTGAACTTGTCAAAGGTTTCACTCTTGGCCTTGAGGAAGTATATCCAAGATTTCCAAGAGTAGTCAACAATAAACAAGACATAATATAAACACCCACTCAAGGAGGGTGAAGACATGGGCCCACAAATGTCATAATGAATCAAATCCAAAATGCCTTTAGATCTACTCTTGCTTATGGGAAAGGATTTCTTAGTGTTCTTACCTAGAGCACATCCTTTGCAAATTCCTTCATGCTTTAAAGAAACTTCTGGCATACCTGTAACCATCTTCTGCAATCCTGGGAGAGTTGTGTAGTGAAGGTGTCCAAACCTTCTATGCCAAAGTTCACAGGGATCAACTGAGTGATGTACCAACGCATGAGTGGAAACTTTTGAAGCCTTGTAGAGATCTCCCTCTCAAACTCCAATCTATACTGCTGAGTCTAGATCTTTGTCTTTTGCCCATAAAAATACCTTCTTGTCCATAAAGAGGATTCTGTGGCCCTTGTCTTCTAAACTAGCAATAGATAAAAGGTTCTTCTTTAAACCAGGAACATAAAGAATATCATCAATATGAAGAACCGTACATGAATCAAGTTGAAGTGAAGTTGAGCCAACTCCTTCAATCTTGTAAGTGGAGTCATCTCCAAGTTCTACTTGAGTGGTGGACTTCTTCTTTTTGTAACTGGTAAGGGTACCACGGTTACCTGTCGTGTGCCTGGAGGCACCACTGTCCACCAACCAAGAAGTAGAGCAAGTTGAGAAAGAACCAGTTAGAGCAGAAATCAAATAGTACTCTCTTCTAGGCTCATTAGTTTTATTAGCCTTGACTTTCTTCTTCTTCTTTGGTTCTTCATCTTCTTCTTCCTCTGCTTCTGCAGTAGATGCCTGAAACCTTCTCTTGGGTTTCTTCTTGTTCTGCCCGCAGTCTCTAGCATAATGCCTAAACTTGTGACAAGTATAACATTCAATCTTAGACATGTCAGAAAACTTACCCAAGGGTTTCTTCCCTTTCTTTTGCTGATGGAAAGACTTCTTGAACTTCTTGGTCTTTGCTGCAAGTGCAAGGTTATCCTGCTTGATTACCTTGTCATTGTTCCTTGCTTCTTGTATGCAATCATGCCAAATCCTTTCAAAGGTTGGCTGATTTTCTCGTCCACAGACGGATGCCATGAAGGTTTCCCAAGAGCTTGGGAGACCATCAACCACTGTTTGTACAAGATCATTATCTTCAACAGTAACACCAATAGCAAGGAGTTGATCTCTTACCTGTTTGATCTTGGTGAAGAAGGAACCAACACTTTCATCTTTGTTTAGCGTCAAAGTTCGTAGCCTCTTCTTCAAGACTCTCTTTTGACTGGGAGCCTTCTTTTCATAGAGATTTACCAATGTATCATAGCATTCTTTAGCAGTCTTGAAGGATGTGTTCTTAGGCATCAATTCTTCTTTGATAGAATTATAAATAACTCTTCTAGCCTTACCTTTCTTCCTCTTGTAGGCAAGCCTACCAACATTTGTAGTTGGCTCTTCTGTGACATTAAGAATAATGTCATCCAAGTCATTCTCATCAAGAATGGTTGTCAACCTGGCCTTCCAGGAATTGAAGTTTGCTGAACCAGAGAGCTTCTCTCCCGGTTTGAAACCAACGGTAGCCATCTCTGTTACTTATCCAAATGTTAGATCTGCAAATCTTATTCCAAGATCTAGTGAGAAACAACAACAATATCCCTTTACTGTGTTTTCACATGCTAAGCTCTGATACCATGTTGAATTTTCAGCATTAGCATAAACTTTAAAAATTTGCAGATAAACATAAATAGATCAGCAATGCAGTAAAAGCACATTCATCACATTAGCACACATGGACACAATATTTTTCACTGGGGAAACCTTCAAAGGACAAAAACCCCAAAAGCATTAATAGCTCATCTCGTAAATGAGATGTCTTAAGAAATTCTTCAAAAAGTTCCTCAAATCCAGATCTGGATTTTGACCACAGTAACTGTAAAATTCATCAGTAAAAATCACTGATAATTTTACCCACAATTTCCATAATTACTAAAAATTACCAATATAGGGCTTTCTTAGAAAAACTGAGATTTTCTCTCTCCTGCTCGAAAATTTCAGACTGCTGAAAACTGCCTGAAAATATCAGACTATTGAAAACTACCCGAAAATATCAAACCACTGAAAACTGCCCAAAAATATCAGACTGCTGAAAACTGCCTAAAAATATCAGACTGCTGAAAACTCCTTGAAAATATCAGACTGCTGAAAATTGCCTGAAAATATCAGACTGTCTGAAAACTACCCAAAAATATCAAACTGCTGAAAACTGCCCGAAAATATCAGACTGTCTGAAAACTGCCCAAAAATATCAGACTGCTGAAAACTGCCTGAAAATATTAGACTGCTGAAAACTGCCCGAAAATATCAGATTGCTGAAAACTGCCCAAAACATGGAATGCTGAAGATGGCTGTGCAAAAATGCTGAAGATGGACTTTGTTAATAAAACCCTAGTTGAGGGCTTGAACATAAGATAGTCTTCTTCACCTGTGAGAGCAAAAGTGTTCGTGACAAATGAGAAGGCTTGATCTTCTTTTATAGCCTTTGTTCACCTGTAAGTGGACAAGATTAGGAAAAATAAAAATAATAATATTTTTATTCTTTTCCTAATTTCACTTTCACTTTTACCAAAAAGGTACTTTTATTTTTTTCCTTTGACTTTTATAAGAAGTCTTTATTTAATTTTGTTTTCCACCTGTGGTCCTTTTAGGTGGACAAGATTAGGAAAGATAAAAAATAATAATATTTTTATTCTTTTCCTAATTTCACTCACTTTTACAAAAAATGTACTTTTATTTTTTTCCTTTGACTTTTATAAGAAGTCCTTATTTAATTTTGTCTTCCACATGTGGTCCTTTTCTTGTGGTACAAAAAGTCTTTATTTCTTTTGACTTTTGACTTTGGCCTTTTACCATGTGCCCCTGTGGTCATTACTTGTAGTACTTTTTTATTTCAAAAGTATATCATCATAAACCAAGAGAGTTATTAATGCTTTTATCTCACACACTGTGTGACACCTAGATCTGGTACTAGGGTAACTTAACCAAGGGTAGCTAACCCTTGGAGAAGCACACCAAGCCCATAGATCAAGGGTCAAAGTGCCACACACATGCCCAGACCTAGTTTAGGGCTTACAGTGTCTTCATTCTCCCAGAGAATGGCTACTCAGAACTAAGCTGAGTCTACCAGTCCCAGATTGGTCTACATCGTGGTCCCGGACTAGATGTCCATTGTCTACTCGACACAAGGTTGAGTCTACCTAGGGCAGATTTGGGTTTATATCATGGTCCCAGACCAGATATCTACCATTCAACAGAATGGTCACTCAACACTGGGTTGAGCCTTCATCGTGGTCCCGAACTAGGTGGTTCCATTCTCCGAAGAGAAGGGCTCTCGATGCTGCTCAGAAAATCAACAGTTCGTACGGAATCCGGATCCCTACAATGGTATAGATTTGTCTTGTATGGACTTGCACATTGTCCTTTGCCTAGTTGTTGAATTGGCTCCTCTTTGGCGTTCTAAATCTGCTCGACCAATCTGTTTTTGAGTGAAATTGAAAGTGTTTTAACCCTCTACCTTGACTTGCTTTTATACTTTAGCTGAAACCCGAATTTACCAAAACCCTAATCTCTCGATGAGATGTATGGTTGAGATTAGCCTAAATTATTAGTTTATTAAAATCCACTTTATTAGATTCAATAGCTAAATACAAGACGTTCACTTTATCAATAAAGTGAATTACAAAATAAATTTGACTTAGATGACATCCTGCATGTTTGACACTATACTTGTGTGGAAGTTCTTCTCCGAGCTACAAACATCAACACTCCCTCTTAGTGAAGAAGGAATTTTGCACCAATCCAAGTTTGTTTCTGAATGCTTCAAACTTCCCTTTTGCTAAGGGATTGTTCAGAATATCAACAACTTGCTAATCTATTGGTACAAACTGGAGCTTTACTACTCCCTTCTAAATCTTATCTCGAATGAAGTGATATTTGATCTTAATGTAAATCACCATGGGATCCAACTCTTAATCAAATAAACCTACAAGCAATTTGCAAAGCTAGATGGCCTCACAACTAGCTGTACTCGTTACCATACACTCTGCCTTTGGTGAGCTAGGTGCCATGGAAGTTTGCTTTTGGCTGAACCAGGATAACATCATTGATCCCAAGCTAAAGCAACACCCTGAGGTGCTTTTTTTGTTTGATGCATTGCTTGCCAAATCTGAGTCTATATACCTCTGCAGCTTCTCCTCATCATCTCCAAGGTATCTTAGCCCACTTTGCCCCTCAAGCATCCGAGCAAATGTTTTGTTGCTACCCAATGCTCCTGGCTTGGCTCCACCATGAACCATATCAAGGTGTTTACTGCAAAACATATATCTAGCATAGTGTTGACCATATACATCAAGGAACTTATCAACTACTTGTACAACGTGGATCCACCATATCTGAATTTGCAGTAGTTACCTTCTTCAAATGAGTGATTGTAGGAGTGGCCATGGGTTTGCAATCCTGCATCCGAAATCTCTTCAGGATCTTGACTACATACTTGCCTTGCCTAAGGAAAATTTCCCTGGTCTTTGCCAAACCTCCAACCGAAGAAGTAATGCGACATGCCAATGTCCTTAATCTCAAACTCAAATTTTATATCAACCTTGCACCCTGCAAACCGCCTCAACAAATATGAAATATAAGTTGGGATTCGCTTCACTTTTGGTGAAGCCCATGCTTTGTAGGTATTCGTCGATCCTAGAATACCATGTTCTCGGCGCTTGCTTGAGTCCATACAAGGCCTTTTTCGGTCTGCACACATGGGACTCCTTCCCATCGATCTCAAAGCCCCGAAGTTGCTTTATGTACTTTTCTTCCTCAATTATGCCATTGAGGAAAGTTGTCTTCACATCCATCTGATGCATCCTCCATCCCATATCGAAGACTAAAGACATCACTGCTCCAATGGAAGTGTACTTGGTGACTAGAGCAAAAGTCTCCTCATAGTCCACCCCCTCTTTTTGGGAGAACCCTCTCACCACAAACTTTGCTTTGTACTTCTCTATGTTGCCATCTGCTGCATGCTTGATCTTGAGAACTATTTGGAAGTAACTATCGATTTCCCTCTGGTCTTGGCATAATGTCCTAGACATCATTCTTCATGATGGAGGTGTACTCCACCATGGCATCTCTCCAAACCTGCTGGTCTACTGCATTTTGAAAATTGGAAGACTTAGAATCTATGATGCTGCTCATCAATGCCATGTAGTTTGGAAACTTCTTCAGAGGTATATTCTCCTTAAATGAATTCTTAGGAGCCTCAACATGCCCTTAAGCATCCCTCAATGTTTGTGTGAACCATCTAGGTTTTCTAATGGAATTGGTAGGAGCTGGTGGCTCCTCCTTTGCAATTTGAAGGTTGCTGCCTTGAATTGGAAGTCGCTGGTGACCTTGGCTCAACCTTTAGATCTTCTTGCTCCTCATCCTATGCCACTAGATTAGGCTCATGAGACTTCTTGGATGTAAAGTTTTCCTCAAATCTTACATCCCTGCGTACAATTGTCTTTCTCTCCTGTGGAATATAGATATTGTAGGACTTTAAAGTCTCACTGTAACCAACAAACATGCCCTTTTTGTTGGAGGGCTCCAACTTGGTCCTCTTCTCAAATGGTACATGGATGTAAATTGGACATCGAAAGATGTCGAAACGACTCACTTCTTGCTTCACACTAGTGAATGCCTCCTCTGATGTCTTTCCCCCCAAAATCTTTTGAGGACACTAGTTCTGGAAGTAGACTATTGCATTGCATGCTCCTGCCCATAGAAACATCAACGAATCCTGGTCATGTATCATGGCCTTAACAACCCCTATGATGGATTGGTTCTTTTTCTCTGTAGTCCCATTCTGTTGTGGGTTGTACATAACAATAAACTCCCTTATGATTCCTACATTCTTGTTGAAATCCTTGAAATCATTGGAGGTATACTCACCACCATTGTCCGATCTCAAAACTTTAATCTTCTTCCCTATCCGGTTGTCCACTAGAGCTTTGAAGTTTGAACTCCTCAAACTTGCTAAAGAACTCATCTTTGGTCTATAGGAAGTAGATCCAACTTTTGTGAGAGAAGCCATCAATGAAGGAAACATAGTATATGCTTCCTGTGATTGATGCTATTGACATCGGTCCACACACATTTGAATGCACCAAATCTAGGATGCCCTTAGACCTATGCTCACTGCTTGGGAAAGAAGTCTTGGCATGCTTGCCAAGTGCGCACCTTCTGCATACACCCTGCTGCTCAATGTTGAGCTCTGGAAGGCCTGTGACAATTTCCCTCAAAATAGGAAACACACGGTGATGCAAATGCCCATCCTCTTGTGCCATAACTTGCACAAGATATTTGTGTTATGCACTACGGCTTGAACAGGTTCACCCTGTAACCTATATAAATTCCCTTCCCTATCCCCAATCATCTAAGTTGATTCTGGGCTAGATTCCTTTGCTCTTATGAGGACTTGCTAGTTCTTGAACTCTATTTCATAGCCTTTATCTTCCATGACCGAAACTGAAAGCAAATTCTTCTTGAGACCTGGAACAAATAACACATCATTGAAGTCTAAAGTGTTTCCTGACTGGAGTTGGAAAGGATGGTACCAATTCTTTTTACTAGATACTTGGCATCATCACCAAGCTCAACCTGAACTCTAAGATGTGCTCTGTTAGACTTGGAAAATAGTTCTTGGGTTGATGTCATATGCCTCAATGCTCCATTGTCCACATACCATGTGTTCTTTGGAACAATGCTAGAAGAAAGCCAAGATGCCATTGAGAAATCCTTCTCAAATTTGGTGTAATACCCCGATTTCAACCCCAATTGCATTAAATTATATATGATGTAAATAGCGTTAATAAATCATGGTGTGGAGCTCAAGTCAAAGGCCTCGCCACAGATTTAGTGTTTTACGTTTCGGCAATTAAAATCGATGCTGATGGTTATCGTGCTAGCCGATGGCACAATATAATTTTCTACATCATGTAACTATGGAATTAATAAAAATACCCATAACTAGCTATGTCAATGCAACATTAAAGAGATGGGGGGCATGATTTCACAAGGAATGGGGAGAGAAAATATTCAAACCCTTGAGCCAATAGGGTAAAGCCAAATGTCAAAGGGAGAACCCATCAAACTTTCAACTACCCATTTTGTCTTTTGTGCCCAATCATTTATTTCTGCCAGAAATTGGTTGAGGAAGTTATTTCCTTGGGATGGGAAAGGTATGGAGGTCAAATTCGAATTGGGAAGACCACCCATTTTGGAAAAAAGTGTTTTGGCTTATTGGGCAAGTAAGAGCCCAAAAATTCATTCCTCACCCAATATTCACACACGTCTTTCATTCCTCACCCATTCTCATTCACGTTGGGCTCTCTCACGCAGCTAAAGGTGGATGAGCTCTCTCCTTCACGTTTTCTACAGTTTTTCCATTTTTCTCCATGGCTGGGAAGTTGTTTTTGGGTTGATGAGTGCATGTGCAGCAGGGATTCACGTTTTTGGTGTTTGCTGGGGTCGTATTTGCTTCCGTAATGCCCACAGGCATTTTCAGAATTCAGATTCACGATTTGGGGGTTTTAAGAGGTTGTGTTTGTCTTCCTCACGCAGCTGGAGTTTGCTATGCGTTTACCCCCACGTTTTTATGTTGTTTCCTCATTTTCTCCATGCCCAAAAACTCGTTTTTGTAAAGCTCAGTGGCTGGGAAGGTAGATTCACGATTTGGGTGTGACTAGAGGTCGTTTTTGCCTCTATGAAGCCATTAAACGTTTCCTGAAACGATTTGATCACTTGGGTCGTTTTTCCCCATTTGCCATTTTTGCTTTTGGCTCCCAGGACGTTTTTGTCCCTACCCAGAACTTGTATTTTGTTGTGAAGTGCATCCTTATGTTGTCTTGGCTGAGTAACCCATCTGTTATTGGGCTGACTGTGTTGGATGTGATTATTGGCTTGACTGTGGCTGTATGGTCTTGTTGTGTATAAGTCTGTGTTCCCTAGTTCCTTGTGGAAATCATGCCCAGCTTGGGGGTGGCAGTGATGTTGAGAGATTGATGAGCACACTGGCCTATGGTTGGGTGGAACATTGCAGCGACATAGCTAGTTGCAAGGAAGCTTCTTCTCAAGATAAATATTTTTTGTGTTTAATCTCTGCAATGTATTTGTTTTATAAATTATTATGAACATGACGAATGCTTGAATGAATGATTTGCTTTCACTGTATATTTCATGCACAATGCATCTGTACATTTATTTTACTTCAATGCATTTGTTTATTATGGTTCATGGGATAGATTGCCCGTTTGATAGCAACAACATTGTTGGTTGCGTCCTCTCCATCGTCGAGGTGAGGGGAGGGGACGTGATAGTGTGGTATCAGAGCACTGGTTGCAACATTGGGCCTCAATGGGCCAAGATGAACAGTTGACATAGGAAAAATCACCCTCTGTGGTCAGCAGGAAAAGAAGTAGACAGAATTTTTTTCTAAGTGTTGGAAATTTACGATGTCGGCTTAGTTTGCTGAGTTCCGCCGATACATGTCGGCTGAACTGGCTGAGTTGCGCCGATGGCGTCGGCGTGAAAGGCTGAGTTGAGTTGATGTCAGAGAAAAAATTCCAAATTTTTTCAAGTGTTGGAAAAATTTGCATGTTGGCTCAGTTGGTCGAGTTCCGCCGATTCATGTCAACGGAATTGCCTGAGTAAGGCCGATGGCGTCGGCATGAAAGAATGAGTTGAGCCAACGAGAAGGGGAAGAAAGGAAATTTTTCGAAATTTTTTCTAAGTGTTGAAGTTCTAGTGTCAGCTGGAGTGGCCGAGGTGTGCCGATAACATGTTGGCTAAATTGTCCGAGTTGTGGCGATACGTGTCGGCGTGAAAGGCCAAGCTTTGTCGATGTCGAAAGAAAGGCAGAAAATTTTTTGAAATTTTTCTAAGTATGGTTGTGTCCACTGAGTTAGCCGAGTTGAGCTGACGAAGCTTGCAACGACTATATCGGCATGAAAGGCTAAGTTGAGCCAACAAAGAAGGAAGGGAAAGAAATTTTTCCAAGTGTTTGAAAAATCGGCAAAACTCTGTGAGTTTTGTCGATATGTCGGCTGTGGTGGATGAGTTTTGCCGACACACATTGGAAGGACTTGGCGAGTTGCGCCGACGAAGAGAAAGACAGAAATTTTTTTGAAATTTTCTGTAAGTCTGGACATGTCGGCCAAACTTGGGGAGTTTAGCCGATACATGGCGGGTGGAAAAGTTAAGTTTCACCGATGCATGTCGAATGAACTCAGTGAGTTTCACCAATACGTGTCGGGCGAAAAGGGCGCGTTTTCGTCAATGTGTGCAGGGCAAAAAATATGAGTTTTGCTAATACATGTCGGGCGAAAAAGGCGCGTTTTCGTCGATGCATGCCAGGCGAAAAAGATGAGTTTCACCGATAAAGAAAGAAAGAAGAAAAATTTTCAATTTTTTTTCTAAGTGTCAAAAATTCCATTTTGGCAAGTAAAGGTGAGTTTTTTCGATGCGTGTCGGGTGAACTTGGTGAGTTCTACTGACACCTCGGAAAAGTTTGATGAGTTCCGCCGATCGAAAGAAAATGGCGAGTTTTGCCGATCTATCGGATGCAAAATCCGAGTTTTGCCGACACGTCGGAAAGTTTGGCGAGTTTTGTCGATTGGAAGAAAAGGGCGAGTTTTGCTGACACGTTAGAAGGAAAACTTGAGTTTCGTTGACTGGGTGGAAAAACTGAGTTCGCCAAAACAGAGAATTTAAGCCAGTGTTTCAGTGGGAATTACAGGTGCCAAAAAGTTGAAAAATGGCAGTGAACTTATGCGCCGAATTGCAGTAAGAAAGAGTGCTATTTAGTAGAACTGCTAAACTTAGCCAACCCGACGAAATGCACCTTGACCGTATATATGGATTCTACTATGATCTTGACCGTTCATGCCTCCAAGAAGCAATTGGTAAGTAATTTTTGAATTTCTGAGATTGTCTAACAAATGATGTTGTTAACACATTTTGTAGAGTCATAGTGCAGATTGAAAAGTTGGTCTTGGTCCGACCAAGAAGGTCAAAGAGGATCAACGCTAAGAAGATTAACAGGATGAATGATGCACAGGATCCCTGTGGACACGTGGAAGATGCTATGGGGGAAAAGCCAAGAGATCCACAAGAGAACAGAATGCCACCTGAATGCTGGAGATGTGGAGGACCCCATTTGCGCAGGAGTTGTCCACATGGGGAAGGGTATGTAAGGCCAACTTACAATATCCAAGAAAATGAAACTGAAGCTGTTGGGAAGAGGGAACAAGAGAGTTTCCTAGATGCTGCACCTACCATAAGAAGCCTGAGGGTATAGTTGCAGGGTTGCAAAGAAGAAAATAAAAGGCTGGTCAAGGCTTTGGTAGAGGAAAACCAGTTGACTACAACCATACTATAGAGTTTGGCAAATCTCCAAAGGCAGATAAACTCTGGGCATCAGTTAACAAAGATAGAAGGGAGTAGGATAAATTCCCACAAGAAGAATGAGAAGCTTAACCCAAGGAAGAAAGGTTTTAAACCTTCTCACCTCCTGAAGCAACAAAGGTAGCCATCACAACCTGTGATTGATCTGGCCAGAGTGATGAGGGAAAAGCCAAAGAAACCACTCAAATGTTGGGGATGTGAAGGACCCCATCTGCACAGGAATTGTCCACTTGAGAATGGGAATGAAGGTCAAGTCCCCAGCACCCAAGAAGCTGAAATTGTGGGTTAGGAAGCAGGCACCATTCCTAAAATTTGTGCAGTGTTAGAAGACCACCAGGCAGGTCATAACTCAACTATGGTGGAAGTTGAGGGTGAGATTGATGAACAGACTGTTTATGTTTTGATTGACCCTGGATCGACTCACAACTATATCACCCCTGGACTTGTTGAGATGTGCACTTTGAAGAAGTCAAAGCATAGAAGTTCATGGTTAGTCCGACTAGCCACTGGAACCAAGAAGAAGGTCAGTGAGGTGGTAAGGAAATGTCTATTGGTCATGGATGGGTTAATCACTTGTGCAGATCTGAATGTGCTGCTACTTGGGTCCTGTGATATACTCATTGGAATGGATTGGTTGGAAGCACATAGAGCAAAGCTTGATTGTTACAACAAGACTTTTGAGTGCCTAAATGAAGAAGGGAAACTAAAGGTGGTGAAAGGCATTCCGAAAGTGATCTCTGGAAGGTAGTCTTCAGCAATGCAGCTGAAGAAGTTCTATGGGAAAGGTTGCAGAGTGTATGCAGCTCATGTTTTGGAGGCAGCAGAGAATGATACTCCTAGGTTGGAGGGCTTTCATATGTTACAGGAATTCGACAATGTTTTTCTTGATGAAATTCCAGGGCTTCCTCCAAAGAGGGACATTAATTTTACCTTTGAGCTTGTGCCTGGAGCAGCACTATGTCCTAGACATCCTGTAGGATGAGCATACTAGAAATGCTAGAGCTGAAGATGCAGCTGCAAGAGTTGTTGGAAAAGAAGTACATCAGACCAAGTGTGACTCCTTGGGGAGCACCATTCCTGCTTGTGAAAAAGAAAGATGGTACACTCTGGTTGTGTATTGGTCACAGATAGCTGAGCAAAGTCGTTGAAAAGAACAAATATCCTTTGCCTAGAATTGATGGTCTTTGATCAAATGAGAGGAGTAAGGGTGTTTTCCAAGATTGACTTAAGGTCTGGTTACTAGCAGGTAAGGATCAAGGATGAAGATGTTCATAAGCCAGCCTTCAGAGCAAGGTATGGATCTTATGAGTTTGTAGTGGTACCATTTGGTTTCACAAATGCACCAGCTACGTCTATGTGCCTCAGGAATAATGTTTTGAGCAGGTACTTGGACAAGTTTGCTCTTGTTTTCCTTGATGACATTCTTACTTATTCTAAGGATGAGGAAGAACATGTGGAACAGTTGAGGCTGATTTTGAAATTGCCCAGGAAGCAAAAGTTGTATGCAATGTTGAGCAAATGTGACTTCTACAAAGATAGAATTCATTATTTGGGTCACAGTATCTCAGATTAAGGAATATCTGTGGACCCTGAGAAGATTGAGGCCATGATGAGTTGGCTTTCTCCAAGAGAGTTAACAGATGTAAGATCTTTTGTGGGACTTGCAGGATATTGCAGGAGGTTTACTGAAGGATATCCTGCAGGTAAAGTTGAATCTATGTATAGGCTGAGTAGGCCTGCATGTGAACTTGTAGTTCCATGAGGAAATGGCCCTTCCTGAAGACTGCAGGTAGAATGACTTGAGCAAAGTAGTCTGGTTGTGCCCACTGAAACCAAGGCAAGAAACTGCCATGTGCTATGAGAAGGATCTCATGACCGAAATCTAACTTTTGAACAGAAAAAAATTTAAATTTCAGATTTCAAATTTTGCTGTTAATTGCTAATTGAATGTTATTAACTATTTGGCTGATCTAAAATAGTGTCAAGATGACATGTTGTATGTGAATGTCCGGGTCTTGGGCAGCATGTGTAAGTAAGGGATGAGTACTCCCCACTTGCAAAAGCCAAACAATATGAGGATGACCTCATGGTTGCAAAAATCTGATTTTCTGTGGGAAGCAGAATTGTGAATTCCGATTTTGATTTGCTATCAATGTTATTGATCATTTGATAATTGGAAATTTATCCATGCATGAAATGGATTTGAAAATCTATGATTGAAATTTTTATGATGACATCTCATGTGAACTGCATGCTAGTATGTAATGCAGGTGAGATGATGGTGATCTGCCCTTGGAGTACATAGCTTCTCGGGAGGATGTGTTTGAGAAAGATGGCTCCTCTGGAAGGATGTACTTGGGTACATAGCTTCACCCCTCGGCCAGCTAGGCACCAGTATGCATCACTGGGGACGCCCAGGGTGTAAGACATCCGGTTAGACTTCTTTCCGCACTCATTCACGTCGTAAGGGGACTGTCACGAGAGTGGGGGCTCCGTGAAGAGAAGAACCCCTAGGTATTATGTTGGTCGGAAAGGAAGTGCTTGAGCATTGGTAAGCACTTGGAGGAGGTGCTAGGCCCTTAAGCTAGAGTTGTCACTAAGCACCCAAGGAGGTGTTAGGTTCTGAAGCGGGGCTGACCAGATCTCGGTTGAGAGATGCTATATAGATAAGTGTTTGATTTACTTAACAAATTTTTGTTGATTTTTGTAAATACACATATGCATATGATGTGACCATGATTTTGGAAAATCTTGTTAAAGGTTGAGTCTTATAGGAATGAATCTGACAAGTGAGTTGATTCATTTTGTTGTCTAGAAAGGAAGTGCTTGAGCACTGGTAAGCACTTGGAGGAGGTGCTAGGCCCTTAAGCAGAGCTTCCATTGAGCACCCAAAGAGGTGTTAGGCTCTGGAGCACGGCTGACCAAGATCTCGGTTGAGAGATGCTTTATTGATAAGTATTTGGTTTACTTATCAATATTTTGTTGTTCTTGATTTTCCGTAAATACACATGAGCATATGATGCAGCCATGGTTTTGAAAATCTCGTTATAGATTGCATCTTATAGAAATGAATTTGACATGTGAATTAATTCGTTGTGGTGTTCGAAAAGGAAGCACTGAGCTTGGTGGGCACCTAGAGAAAGTATTAGGCTCTGAAGCAGAGCTGTCAAATCTCGGTTGAGAGATATTTTTAGGTGATCCGAGGCTTGCAGAAACTTGGCTACCTTTTAATGCACACTGTTGTGTGGGATGGGGCAGGTTTTGAGGGTGCCATGGTTGTATAAAGCCAAGTAGAATGCCTGTGGAACCAGAAGAAGATACTTATGCAGATAAGTATTTGGTTCACTTAGGAACTTCTTGTTGATTTTATATCGATATACATGTGCATGAGATTCATCTATGATTTTGGAAAATCTTGTGAATACTATGATGAGAATTGACTCATTGCTTGGGGTTTGAGAATGGGTATTGCTGGTTGCCAAAGACATTGGAAATGTTCCAAGCCGAGGGGAAGGATTCTTTAAAACCTAGAAAAAGATTCTGTGCTATGTATTGATGCATGCAATCAAGGACTTGGAGGAGTCTGTACGCAAGACAACCATGTAGTGGGACCAAGGAGGAGCTCCAGATCGTGCCATTGGGCAGGTAAAGGTGCAGAGGAAGCACTACGGTCCTGAAGAGGCTATGTGAGAGCTAGAGAATGCCATGCGATTGGCACATCCATTTTTGTTCAATTTTGCAGAGCACTAAGGTAGTGCCAGTGTAGCATTTTGGTCAATGTTGTAAAGCACTGAGGGCAGTGCTGTTGTAAGGGGGAGGGGAATGTAATACCCCAGTTTCAACCCCAATTGCATTAAATTATATATGATGTAAATAGCGTTAATAAATCATGGTGTGGAGCTCAAGGCAAAGGTCCCGCCACGGATTTAGTGTTTTACATTTCGACAATTAAAATCGATGCCAATGGTTATCGTGTTAGCCGATGGCATAATATTATTTTCTACATCATGTAACTATGCAATTAATAGAAATACCCACAACTAGCTATGTCAATGCAACATTAAAGAGATGGGGGCATGATTTCACAAGGAATGGGGAGGGAAAATATTCAAACCCTTGAGCCAATAGGGTAAAGCCAAATGTCAAAGGGAGAACCCATCAAACTCTCAACTACCCATTTTGTCTTTTGTGCCCAATCATTTATTTCTGCTAGAAATTGGTTGAGGAAGTTATTTCTTGGGATGGGAAAGGTATGGAGGTCAAATTCGAATTGAGAAGACCACCCATTTTGGAAAAAAACGTGTTTTGGCTTATTGGGCAAGTAAGAGCCCAGAAATTCATTCCTCACCCAGTATTCACCCACGTCTTTCATTCCTCACCCATTTTCGTTCACGTTGGGCTCTCTCACGTAGCTGAAGGTGGCTGAGCTCTCTCCTCCACGTTTTCTGCAGTTTTTCCATTTTTCTCCATGGCTGGGAAGTCGTTTTTGGGTTGCTAAGTGCATGTGCAGCAGGGATTCACATTTTTGGTGTTTGCTGGGGTCGTATTTGCTCCTGTAATGCCCACAGGCGTTTTCAGAATTCGGATTCACGATTTGGGGGTTTTAGAGGTTGTGTTTGTCTTCCTCACGCAGCTGGAGCTTGCTATGCATTTACCCCCACATTTTTTTTGTTGTTTCCTCATTTACTCCATGCCCAGAAACTCGTTTTTGTAAAGCTCAGTGGCTGGGAAGGTAGATCCACGATTTGGGTGTGAATAGAGGTCGTTTTCACCTCTGTGAAGCCATTAAATGTTTCCTGAAATGATTTGATCACTTGGGTAGTTTTTCCCCATTTGCCATTTTCGCATATGGCTCCTAGGACGTTTTTGTCCCTACCCAGAACTTGTATTTTGCTGTGAAGTGCATCCTTGTGTTGGCTTGGCTGAGTAACCCATCTGTTAGTGGGCTGACTGTGTTGGATGTGATTATTGGCTTGACTGTGGGTGTATGGTCTTGCTGTGTGTAAGTCTGTGTTCCCTAGTTCCTTGTGGAAATCATGTCCAGCTCGGGGGTGGCAGTGGTGCTGAGAAATTGATGAGCACACTGGTCTATGGTTGGGTGGAACGTTGCAACGACATAACTAGTTGCAGGGAAGCTTCTTCTCAAGATAAGTATTTTCTTGTGTTTAACCTCTGCAATGTATTTGTTTTATAAATTATTATGAATATGACGAATGCTTGAACGAATGATTTGCTTCCGCTATATATTTCATGCATAATGCATCTGTACATGTATTCTACTTCAATGCATTTGTTTATTATGGTTCATGGGCTAGATTGTCCATTTGATAGCAGCAACAGTGTTGGTCGCGTCCTTCTCCATCGTTGGGAGGAGGGGAGGGGACGTGACATTTGGAGGAAAACTCGTTCATCTGAGTTTCAACTAAGGTTGCTCCTTGATTTTGTTGTTGCTCCCATTACCCTTCTTCTCTAGATATTGTATGTTTAATGGCCATTCTTATGACATATGAAGCACAGGTCTACTTGAACTGAACCGTGACCTTCTTGGGGATGGCTGGACTAAATCGTGACCTGTCTGAAAAAAATTTTCTGAGTATAAGGAAGGTTTCAACACTCTTAGTAGGCTAACTTTTTTTTTCATGTACTTTGAGTAAGATTTACTACTACTATTAGTTCCTGTCTTTGTATGCTTTCAACTTTAACACAACGACCTTTGGGAGCGTTAAAGTTGAAAGAGATGAAAATTATGCTTTAAAGTTGAAACGTATCTTGTCTATTTACAGTTGTAATAGTTTGTTTCTAGTATTTTTTAATGAATTAAAATATAAGCTCTTTAATTTCTTGCTTCTAACCCATTGTTATGCAAAGACTTATTTATGTTGATGGAAAAGTCAAAGCAAATAAACACTATCCTACAGGGATTTTGGGTGAGGGCCTTTATGGTCGTTTGAGCATGTAGACTTTGAATATGCAAAACATTATTTCCACAAGGGTAAAAGATGTATTCAATTTTTTTTACCTTGTGAGATTTTGTTCATGGCATGTTGTTTTATGTCCTCCATATATTTTGTTGATTAATGCACAGTTATTTAATTAGACATGTATATGAACATGAAAATGCATAGTTATGGCCTTTGGCACTCTAATGTAGTTGGCACAAGAAAGAGGGATGACAGACCTAGATGTGTATGGGGATTTGAAGTCAGGATGTTGTCAAAGAAGCAAACTTTATTTCTTGCTTGAATGGTGGGAACGTAAACTTTGATTGTCTAAGCAGCACAAATAATTCAAGAAGAACATGTTATGTTATTTGGATATTCTTCTCTGTTTTTATAATTTTGTAATGTATTATTTTATATACAGATCATGTTTTTCCTTATAATGATATTGTTGACTTTAAAATATAGACATCTTTTTGGTTTTATATATTCTTGTTTCAGGTCCTGCTTCGAGGTATTATCAAGTCTTTTGGTGCAAACTTTAATTTTGGAAGGCACATAAATTTCTTGTATATCTAAAGCCTGAATTTTAATACAATAGCTTAGTTTTACTAAGTTTCATAGATGTTTTGATTTCTTGTAAGTTTAAGGTTTTTTGCTTGATTTGGTTTCTTGTAAGTTTGATGTAGTAGGGACCTTCTGTATACGGTGATGATAAAAAATATTGTTGTGGTATGGAACACTTATGGAATTTATACCTTGAAAGAGAATATAACAGTTTACACCTTGGTATTTTGCGTAAAAGGGTTGTTTCCCCACCTTGATGGCACACCTTGGTCCTATGGGGAAAAGGGTTATTCTTCAACCTTAATTGACATACCTTGGTCTTGTTTGTGTAGGGGTTATTTTCCCACTTTGATATGACCCCTCTTATTGAATTGTGATCTTATGTTGACCCTATATTTGTATTTATGCTAGCTCCCACTCATAGTGTGGTACCTTAACCATTTTGTTATGTTTGTTATGGGTGTGACCTTCCAGCATCCCCAAACAACTCACAACCTTCTCAAGCAAGTTCATGTTATTTTTTCTAAGTTATTTTATATAGGATATTTATCTGAAAGAATAACAAGCATGGCAATACATAAAAGATACACAAGACACATATATTTTCATCAGGGAAACCATAAAGGAGAAAACCCCGCAAAATTCCTCAGAATAGTTCCATCACAAAGATAAGATGACAAGATATAATGACCTAAGAACAATATGTCTGCAGCATCTCTTTGTCCCTCCTCTTCTTCTCTCTCTCCTAAAGAGCACATGAGAGAGCAAGTGAAGTGTGTGTCAAATGAGGAGGGAACCTCCCTATTTATATTCTTTTGTTGAGTAAATAACTCAACTAATTAGGTCAGCTAGGTAACCTATGGGGCCAACCTACCTAGGAATACACAAAAAAAAAATTCATTTATTTAACTTGGAGACTATTGCCCTTACTTACAACAGAGGGTTTACCTCAGTGACCATACACAATGATGACATCCCGAAATGAGGAACACACATCTCTAATGGGGCTACAACAATATACACTACTAATATACATTAGAATATCTTCCAAAGTTAAAATTACAATAACACTCCCTTTTAACCAGGAAGGTATTCTCTCTCCACAGTAATCAACACATCTGGTCATCGTCACTAAGTCATCATTGTCGTTGTTTCCATTGTCCTCATCTTGTCCAATCTGTTGCATCTATCTTTCATAGGAAGTTTCTATAGATCCAACCCTTTTTCATTCTGGATGTCGACCTAGACTTCATCCAAGTCTTCATCATATCCATGAGCAAGCCATCTTGTAGCTATATACCAGGGCCATTCTTTACATTGCCACTGCAATAACCTTTGTCTCCTATAGTCTTTTTGTCGTATCAGATCATCGTGTAGGTACAACCCAGGACCTTCTTTACATTGCCACTGCAATAACATGTGTTTTCTACCATCATCTCATTGTTATCATGTAGGTACAGTCCAGGACCTTCTTTACATTTCCATGGAAATAACCTGTGTTTCCTACCTTTATATTTTTCGGATCCATATCATCTCGTTTGTTCTTCACAAAACAAAACAAAGCACACAAATCACAACCCAGATGCAGAGCACCTTCGTTCTATCAACATGGGAACATGTGAGGATGTCACCAAAACAATCCTGCATATACCACTATGTGAGAACCTTCTAAGAGAACACTTAGTGCATTACGTCTCTCCACGGTCAACTTGTGTTCTGCCAGTAAAGGAGAAACGTCTAGGTGCACCTCATGTGCTTCGCGACCTTATCATCTCAACATGGGCACACACCCATATATAGATATATGTAAGGACTAATTACGAGAAAAAAAACCTGCTACATCGGGACTTTTACGTTTTAGGTCAACCTCAAGGACTTATTACATATGAACAATGTGCGTCCATGATCTTTTCCGTTCAGATAAAATTCGGGGTGTATTACATTTGAGTAACATGTGTACCACACCAAGGCCCCCTTTTACACTCGGACAACCCACGGTACTTATTACATCCAAATAACATGCCTACCACTCCATGACTCATATTTACATTCGGATAACTTGTCTCGAGATTGATTACGTCTGAGTAACCTACGTATCACGCCATGACTCGTATTTACACTCAAACAACCTACAATACTAATTACGTCTGCGCATCTTGCTTCAACATAATTTTTCCCACTCGGACAACCTATCTCATTTCCCATGTGAGATATCATGCATCTTCTTTTTCTGGTCTCTCGATATTTCTAGCATAGAAACATAACAGGACTGACTACATTCAAGGATAACCTACGAGCTTCGCCATGATTGATTACATCCAAGGCCAACCTACAGGACTGATTACATCTGAGAAACCTATTATCTTCACCAAGAGTTTACGCTTAGACAACATTTCTCTCCAACTATATTATAACTCCTCACTCCCTCTTTCAAGAGGTCTCGTTCTGGATCACACCAAGTCTTTCTCAAAAGTAATCAAACTTCACTCTAGCTATTTCTAGCATAGAATCACATCAGGACTGATATGTCCAAGGATAACATGTGAGCTTTGTGAATATTGATTACATTCGAAGACAACCCACATGACAGATTACATTCGAGTAACCTACGAACTTTGCCAGGACTTTTACACTCATATAACCTGCATCTCCACCTATGTTAGAATTCATCACTCCCTCTTTCGAGGGTCCTCTATCCAGATCACATACTGGAGCTTCACTGCTCCTCCCTGCATCATACAAAAATGAAATTCAAATCAATCAAATCAAATAGTATCTTTCAAAAAAACATACTACCTCACAACTAGTCAAGCAAGTGGAAATATAATCTACCTTGGTTGTACTCAGCGCCATGCAGGATTACATCTTGCCTTTCCAGTAAATTATATTGGATCTCAAACTGAAGAAGGAACCCAAGGTGCTCTTCCTCTCGATGGTGTTTCCTTCCCAATCCAAATCAACATAACCATGTAGGTTAGTCCTTTGGTTCGTATCATACTTGAGACCATACTCAATTCTACCCTTCAAGTACCTCATTACATGCTTTGCAGTAACTAGGTGAACATGTCTCGGATCCATGAGGAACTAGCTCAGGGTGTTCACAACAAAGCATATGTCTATTATTGCATTAGTTAGATACATCAATGAGATAATCATCTAACGATACATCATGGCATCAACCGACTATGATGAAGCATCACGCAGTAGCTTCAAATTCGATGCTAGAGGTGTGGTTATCGCCTTGCAATCGAGCATTCTGAAATTCTTCAGAGTATTCACTGCATACTTTCCTTCAACAAGGAAAATCCCATCCTCATTTTGCCACACTTCCATGCCTAAGAAGTAGTGCATCATCCTTGGGTCTCTTATTTTGAACTCGGTGTCATGTATCCTCCTTACATATTTAATGAGTTCATCATATCCTATCTAGAACAGGACATCGGCATATAGTGAGATCATCGCTAGTCTTTCTCTTTCAACCTTGAAGTAAAATTTGGAATCCACTTTACTCTTAGTAAGTCCAAGGCCCATCATCATGTTTTTTATGTATTTCTTATTTTTGGGGTATCAATGTCCATCAAAAGTATGCAGTGTGGGTACTCGTTGGATGCAGAATTAAATTCCACATCCAACGATCCCTCCCGTTTGAAATTTGAGTAAAAACACAGGGATATATGTTGAAAATACAAACAAAAAAAGTAGTTTTTTTATGACAAATATGTCAAGAAAGCCATTATGGTTGACTCATTTTATTGAAATTGTATTGGTTCTTGAATTATAGAATTTCAATAAAACATGATGAATGAGTTCGTCCTCTCCTACCAGGAACATGACATCGACATATAGCAGGATCATCACTGGTCTTCCTGATATGAGAGGACGAACTCATTCTACCCCAATGTTATTAAGAGTGTGTACTACTCCTAATATGTCAGCAAAGAGGTTTCAATCTAGATAAGTAGCAATGGAATGTTGTACAACATCATTGAATTCTTACCCATCATGTGCAATTCAGTAGTATACATGCAACGACACAAACATGCATAATACATCAATTGAATATAAACAAATGCACAACCAAAGAATATCATGAAATGACAATTGAACACTTATCTTTGTTTTTTTGGTGGGTAGACTCCTTTTTATCCTTATGTCCTCGAGTCTTTTGCTTCATCATCTTCTTCATTCACAACTTCCTCATTTCTTATCCAAATGTTGAGATGGATAAGAGGTTCTTCATGAGTTGAATCATTTTGGATTAGAGTACATATTCCTCATCACTTGAGGAATCTTCCTTGAATCATGAGATATTGATCTTAAGATGCTCCCAACTTCTCTTCTCTTGTTATGAGTCGAGCTTCTTCTTGTGTGCACTCTTCCCAGAGTCTGCTGAAGGTAATCAACTTCCTTCTAGCACATATTCCTTGAATGAATGAATCCCATGATCTTGGGAGGCCATTCAAGGTGGTTATAAAAAACTCTTCTTCTTCGACTGCTTCATCACATCATCAAACACTTCCTTTGGTGTCTTCAAGGAGGACACAATAGGGATGAGATGTTCCTTACTAGAATATGTAATGATTCTCTTGGCTCTAGCCTTAGACTCATCTCCCTCGGGCTCTTAGAACTTTCTTATTGTTATATTGATCCAAGTAATTTTCTTCAAGGACCAGGAAGGTCCTATGCTTCCATGCTCAGAAGTTTTCATCTTCACCAAGTGAGTCATTTTGAAATAAGAACCTCAAATGGAAATAGAAAAGATTTAGATCTTACCGATTCGAGGTGTCCAGCCTGGTTTCGAAGCTGGTTGATATAGGGTTTATCAGAAAAACAATAATTTTCCAAACTTCGAATTTCAAACTTATGATTGAACAGAAATGCATGCCTCTTCAAGGTGAGTTTTCCAATGTACTCCTTTTCTAAAAACAGTGGTGGGAAGCTACTGGAATAGGAAGCCCTAGTTTCTCCAATTTTTTCTACATAATTTTTTGATATTTATTATGTTTTATATACAAAGTTTTGTCTCCTTACAGTATGAAACTTTGCATTGAGATAGATTGATCTTCCTTCTTTCCAACCCCATAGGTTAGAGAAGAATTGGATTCTCAAAGAAGGACTTATGCTTAGTTTCTCAAGTTGACTGTTTTGAGGACTCTTCATCGTAGAGAACTTGTACGGACTTCCACATCTAACTGTTTCACATTCGGGGTATACAAAGCATACCAAAGAAGCTATATTCTGTTTCCTACCTACAACATCTTGAGAAATTTCATTTGGACCTTCCTACCCTGAGATATAACAATTCTCCCTAGGTCACATGTTTATGACTGTATTCTAGAGGAGGATGGAACCTTGATTTGGAGGAATCATATCACCTAAAGTATAGCGAATATGAGGCTGAAACTTTCACGCAAGGTATATAAATATTTTATATTCAGCCTGTAAAATTTTCAGTTCTTGGTCCTTCTCCAATATCGAGTTATAGCGAAAGTGCAAAGATGACTAGATTCAGTTTTTTAGGGTTTTCAAGCATGAAAACATAATTTTCAATAGCTTCCATTGTAGTTGTATTTTGGCTGCATGGTTCCTTGTTTCAGGGTGTCTCTAATATCAAGTTACTTTTTCTAATTTATTTTACTTAGGATATTTATATTAAATAATAACAAGCACAACAATACATCAAAGATACATAAGACACGGAGATTTTCATCAGGGAAACCTTAAAGGAGAAAACCCGGTAAACTTCCTCAAAATAGTTCCATCACAAAGATAATATGACAATACATAATAACCCAAGAACAATATGTTTGTAGCAATGTGTGTCCCTCCTCTTCCTCTCTCTCCTAAAGCGCACATGAGAGATCAAGTGAAGTGTGTTTCAAATGGGGAGGGGACCTCCCTATTTATCTTCTTCTGTTGAGTAACTAACTCAACAATTTAGGTCATCCAGGTAACCTGTGGGGATGACCTACCTAGGAATACAAAGAATACATTTTTCATTTATTTAACCTAGGGACTATTTCCCTGACTTACAACAGAGGGTTTACCTCAGTGACCATACACAATGATGACATCCCGAAAGGAGGAACTGTCGTGTCCCCAACCCTCTCTCCAACGAAGAGGACATGACTAAACATACTAACCCGGCCTAACTAAGCCCCATGAACATAAGATATAAAATGCAATAAAATAAAACATACATAGATGTAACATGTCATTCAATAAACAACGGAAGCAATACATGGTATTCACATTCAATCATTTCCAATGTTCATAGTAATAAATTAATTGCAGAGACAAGATAAACAAGAGATACTTATCTTATATGAAGTCTTTCCTGCAACCAGCTACGTCACTGCAACATTACACCAAACAATAGGCCAGTGTGCTCATCAATCTCTCAACAGCACTACCACCCCCAACCTGGACATGATTCCACAAGGAATAAGGGGAAACCAGCAGGCTCACACGTAGCCAATGGTACACAACTTAGCCAAGCCAACACGGTTGGGTTTCTCAGGCCAAGGGTACACCACAATACATAGCCAAGCCAACAGAGTTGGGTTTGATAGGCTGTCAAGAGCTGGAAATGTTGGCTACTAAGCTAGTGGGATCACTGAAGAGTTAACGACACTTGCACCAGAGCTAGCCTGACTTCTAAGACATCCACACACGCCCAACACAAGGAATCATTCCCTTCTCTACTGCACAATCCCTCAAACCATGACTTCCCTTCTAGTGCTATTAAGGGGGTGTAGAGAAGAAATTCAGCCCTCTAGCTCTATCTATGAGGCTCCCACACCTACTAAGTTTATCAAGCATGCTCAGACTCCATTTCCACTCCCCAAACAGTCCAAAAACCAACAACCACAGAATACACAGCAATTCACAGCTATGGAATTTGAAAGGAAACACCATTGAGCAAAACCAAAATAACAATTGGTGATACACAGCTCAGACTGGGCAACTCGAATCCAGAGTCATTTATGGCCCTATTGTGGCCAAAACGACTCAACAACAACCCAAAAACATGGGGAAAACAAAAACGATCTCTTAGCTGTGTGAGGATAGAAGAATACAACCTGCGTGAAGGGATTTACGTACCCATACCCATAATTGTGAAGGGTTCCAACATACACAGACCCAAACATCCAAGGATTCAGACATAGACCAAATCCCCTAAAGGAAAACAGAACATGGTTTCCTGCATGAAGAAGAAAGAAAATGACTGCGTGAGGGAAAATCATGGAATCCTTGATCTTGTCAGGGAAATGGGAATGCCCTTGCCCCTGGGATTACGTGTGGGAAAGTACTGACAGTCCTGCCAACTTTCATGGCTGCCCATGCATACATTCCCCAAGGGAAATAACTACCAAACCAACTCCTGCAAAATTAAATCGGTTGGTTGAATGAGACAAGGGAAAAAGGGTGAGTAAGACAAAAAATGATGGTTGACATCTAGATGGATTCATCAATTGACACTTGGTTGTTCCCCAATGGCTCCCAAGGGTTAGACATCCCCCTCCCTCTTAACCTTAGGAAATCAATCCCTTTTCATTATTATTGCATTGGCATAGCTGGTTGTAGGTATTTTAATTAATTTTCATATGTACATGGTGTCCAACATTATAACATGCCTAGCTAGCACAAAATACCATCGGCATCATTGAAACATAATACAACAATCAATGGTGGGGAGGTTGCCTATAGCTCCACATCATGATCCATTACAATATATACATCATATACATTTGATGCAAATGGGGTCAAAACCAGGGTGTTACATTCCCCTCCCCCTTCAATAGCACTGTCCTCAGTGCTTTACAAAATTGAACAAACATTCTACACTGGAATCGCCTCAGTGCTCCGTAGAATCAAACAAAAATGGATGTGCCAATTGCATGGCATCCTCCAAATCCCATGTAGCCTCTTCAAGACCGTAGTGCTCCCATTGCACCTTTACCTTCCCTATGGCTCGGTTCCAGAGCATTGTGACCTTCCTATCGAGGATGCGCATTGGCTCGATTTGGAACTCTCCCTCAGGTTCCACCTGAATCACATCCCATTTTATCACATGGTTAGGATCGTGTACATATTTCTTAAGCAAAGAAACATGAAAAACATTATGAGCTCTAGTGCTAGCAGGAAATGCAAGTCTATATGCAACTAGCCCTATTCTTTCAAGCACTTCAAATGTCCCACAATATCTAGGCGATAACTTGGCACAACTTCCAAGCTTCAAGGAACTCTTCTTTTCCTTCACTCTGAGTTAAATACGATCCCCAATATTGAACTCTTTGTTCACCCTATGCTTATCTACATAGATTTTTTGTTTGTCCTGAGCTGCCTTCAGATTCTACCTGATCTTTACAACTTCCTGCTCCATCTCCTTGAGAAATTCTGGCCCAAGCACAATCCTGTTCACTGGATTATCCCATGTCACTAGTGGCTTGCACCTTCTGCCATACAAAGCTTCATATAGACTCATCCCCAAGGATGCTTGTTCTCCATTGTTGTAAGCAAGCTCTACCAAGTGTAAGTAATCTTCCCACTTGGTTGGTTTGTCCATCACATACATGCGAAGCATGTCTTCAAGCACCTGATTAACTCTCTTAGTCTGCCCGTCAGTCTGAGGATGGTAGGAAGTGCTGAAGTTTAGCTTTGTACCCAAATCTGTGAACAACCCATTCCAAAAATTGGAAGTGAACTTGACATCTTTATCAGAGACTATTCCCTTAGGCAATCCATGAAATTTGAAAATATCCTTCATGAAGATATTTGCAATGTCATCAATCTTATGCGTAGACTTAACCGGTATGAAATACGCTGACTTTGTCAACTTATCTACCACAACCATGATGGAATCATGTTGTCTCCAAGTCATCGGCAATCCTGTAATGAAATCCATGGAAATAACCTCCCATTTCCATTCTGGAACTGGAAAAGGATGCAACAAACCTATGGGGTGTTGATGCTCGACCTTTACCTATTAACATTTAATGCACCTTGAAATATATTTAGCCATGTCCTTTTTCATACCTAGCCAGTCTGGCTGTAGAAATCATCTTCCTATATCCTGGGTGACCAAAATATGGAGCTTGATGGATCTTATCCATAACAACTCTCCTCAAATCTGCTACATTTGGAATATAAAATCTGCTCTTATAGGTAATAATTCCATCTTCTTCCAATATATATCCCTCATACCTCTTTCAGGACTTTGCTGCTGTAATTTGTCTTTTACCTGCTCGTACAATTCATCTCCAGCAACATGATCAACAATCTGTTGCCTCAACTCTGACTGGCAAATACTAATGTATTCCACATGCATTTCCTGCACCTTCCTGCTGAGTGCATTAGCTACCTTATTCTCTTTTCATTTTATGTACTTGATTTCAAAATCAAACTCACATAAAAATTCCATCCATCTAGCTTGCCTTGCAGTCAGAGTAAGCTGATCAAATAGATACTTCAGACCACAATGGTCTATCCTTAGCTCAAATCTCCTGCCCATCAAGTAATGCCTCCACATCTTGAGAGCACGTATATGGTTGCAAGCTCTAGATCATGAGTGGCATATTTCTTCTCATATTCCTTCAATTTTCTTGACTCATAACAAATCACATGGTTGTCTTGCATAAGGACTCCTCCAACTCCTTGTCCGCATGCATCAATACACACCACAAAATGTTTTTCTGGGATTGCAACTTTCAAGACCGTTTCACTTTTGAGATGATTCTCCAACTGCTGGAAGCTTTATTCACACTTCAATGTCCATTCAAACCATATACCCTCCCTTTGCAAGGAAGTGATGTCATGTGCAACCTTAGAGAATCCTTCAGTGAATCTCCTATAATACCCTGCAATTCCCATAAAAGATCTTACATCCATCACATTCCTCAGAGTAGGCCAATTCATAATCGTTTCAATCTTCTCAAGGTCTACAGATATCCCCTCTTTTGAAATAATGTGATCCAAATACTGAATTCTATCTCTAAATAAGTCACACTTTCTCAACTTTGCATACAACTGATGCTCCTTGAGAAATTGCAATGTTAACCTCGGATGCTCTGCATGCTCTTCCTGATTCTTAGAATAAATAAGGATGTCGTCAAGGAAGACAAGAACAAACTTATCCAAATACTTGCTGAAGACACTATTCATCAGGCACATAAATGTAGTTGGTGCATTTGTGAGACCAAATGGTACCACTACAAACTCATAATGTCCATACGTCCTCGACGTCATCGAAGGTATCGAGGTCCTCAGCATGCATCGTGGGTGGTGGACATTAGGGCTTTCCAAGGTTTTTGGTTTGTAAATATGTGCCATAATACTTTTTTTTTCCCTTGGAACATGTAAGGGTATTCCATGAATAACACATAAAATAATTTTTTCAAAGAAATATGAATCCCTTAGATTAGTTTAATATATAATCATATTATATAGTAATCACCATATTGATTAATTATTCTATATTATATAATAATTCCCATAAGGTTGAAAAGGGATATCCCTTGATTATTAATTTATAATATATAGTCATCACCAAATACATTAATTAGTCTATATTATATAGTTATTACCATAAGGGTTTGTGTGTGGAATGTCATCATTACCTGATATTTTATGAACCGTTGTTTCTTGGTCACGATTTCATACTTGAGTGGACTAATATCTCTGTTGCACTGTTTGAGTGTGTTAAGCTATAAGAAATCCATGGGATTTGTATGGGCCACAAACTGAGCTTTGGTTTGTGTGTGGAATGTCATCATTAACTAATATTTTATGGACTATTATTTATGGGTCTGTTGCTCCAGTAATTGGGGTTTCCTTACGGTTCACTTCAAGCAAACCCAAACACTCAAACAGTGCAGCAGAGATCTTAGTCCACTCAAACAGGATTATGGTTTTGCTTAGCAGCCCCAAACAATTCATAGCCTACTCAATAAAGCCATGGGATTTCTATGGGTTACAAACTGAGCTCTGGTTTCTCTATGGAATGTCATCATTACATGATATTTTATGGACTATTGTTTCATGATCTGTTGCTCCAGTAATTGGGGATTCCTTGCTTGTCAACTGGGTAATTACCTTGACTGCTACTATAGTTTACTAAACCTATAGTAATTTAATATATTCTCTCCCTCAGGTATGTCCTTTGTTCATGTAGTCACTTGTCTCTTAATAGACAACATCTGATCTAAAAAAATATTACTTAGTATAAGAAAGGTTTCAACTCTCTTAGTGGGTTATCTTATTTTTTTTCTTTGTACTTCGAGTTAGATTTACTATTGCTGTTATTTATTTTCTTTGTATGCTTTTCAGCTTTAACACAGGGACCTTCGAGAGTGTTAAAGTTGAAAGAGATGAAAAATATACCTCAAAATTATATTGTCTAGTTACAACGATGTTATTTTATTTCTAGTACCGTTTTGTCATGGTTTATGTCTATTTGAGATGGTTTGTCGTGGTTTATGTCTTCTTTATTATCAAATATCTGCTGTTAAATTTAAATATCAAAATCTAGTTAGCAGTTTCCAAAAGATGCAGTTTCATTGATGCCTATTTCTTAGGTTTTTGGGATCCATCTCTCTAACTGTTGGACATAATTTAAGTACATGAGAAGGTATTTTTGTTTACATGTTAATTTTATGTGTTTTTTTCTACTGCTAAAATTGTGGAAATTTTATTGACATCCTCATGAGCATTTTAGAAGCCTTTGCTTTGAGAAATTAGAATAGGGAAGAGTTGATGAGAACTCCCAAATGGTGATGATAAAACTCATTGTTGTGGTATGGACCTTCTTTATACGGTGATGATTAAATGTATTGTTGTGGTATGGAAGACTTATGGACTATAGACCTTGAGAGAGAATATAACAGTTTGACACCTTGTTCTTCTAGGTAAAAGGGTTGTGTCCCCACCTTGATGGTACACCTCAATCCTATGGGTAAAAGAGTTATTCTCCCACCTTGATTGACACACCTTGGTCTTATTGGTGTAGGGGTTGTTTTCTCACTTTTCCATGACCCCTCTTATTGACTCTTGATCTTAAGTTGACCCTTGATTGGTATTTATGCTAGAGACCCCTCATAATGTGGTACCTTAACCCTTTTGTTATGTTTGTTCTGGGTGTGACCTCATAGAATCCCCAAAAACATCATAGCCTTCTCAAGCAAGTTCATACAAGTCAGTGTTTAGTCTAGCCATCCCCAAGAAGGTCACAATTCAGTTCAAGCAGATTGAAGAAAGACTCTGTTCATTTCAGGAAGCACCAAGAAGGTCACATCCCAGCTTAGGAGGTCACAGTTCAGACTTGAGTGGACTAATATCTCTGTTGCATTGTTTGAGTGTGCTAAGCTGTAAGAAATCCATGGGATTTGTATGGGAGATAAACTGATCTTGGTTTGTGTGGATAATGTCATCATTACCTGATATTTTATCGACTGTTGTTTATGGGTTTGTTGCTCTAGTAATTGGGGTTCACTTACGGCTCACTTCAAGCATACCCAAACACTCAAACAGTGCAACATATATCTTAGTCCACTCAAACGGGGTTATGGTTTCTTTTGGCAGCCCCAAAAAACTCACAACCTTATCAACAAATCCATGGGATTTGTATGGGCTACAAACTGAGCTCTGGCTTGTTTCTGGAATGTCATCATTGCCTAATATTTTATGGATTGTTGCTTCTTGGTATGTTGCTCCAGTAATTGGGGTTTCCTTGCTTGTCGACCATGTAATTAACTTGATTGCTACTATAGTTGACTAAACCTACAATAATTTAATCTATTCTCTCTCTCAAGTATGCCATTTGTACTTGTAGTGACTTGTCTCTTAATAGACAAGATCTGATCTAAAAAAATATTGTTGAGTATAAGGAAGGTTTCAACTCTCCTAGTGGGTTATCTTATTTTTTTTCTTTGTACTTTGAGTTATATTTACTACTGTTGTTATTTATTGTATCTGTATGCTTTTCAGCTTTAACACAGGCACTTTAGGGAGTGTTAAAGTTGAAAGAGATGAAAATTATTCTTTAAACTTATCTTGTTGAGTTGCAATGATACTATTTTGTTTCTAGTATTGTTTTGTCATCCTTTCTCATGGTTTATGTCTATTTGAGATGGTTTGTCATGGTTTATGTCTGTTTGAGATGGTTTTTCATGGTTTGTGTCTGTTTGAAATGGTTTATCAAGGTTTATATCATTTTTCTTATCATATATCTACTGCTAAGTTTAAATGTCAAATTTTGGTTGGCAATTTCCAAAAGTTGCAGTTTCTTTGATGCCTATTTGTTAGGTTTTTGGGATCCATCTCTGTATGTCAAAAAATATTATCACCAATGTTTGTTTAAAAAGACATTCCAGAACTGCTCTGAGCTAGAAAATTAGCCATGGATAAAGGACAAACACAGGAATGTAAGTAGTCATATGTTAAGCAACTCTCAAACTATATTATTTTATTCCTTATTGAAGAATTACATAAGGTAAGAGAAAAACCTCTCATTTTAAAAATTTTAAATTTTCATTATTTATGTACTCAACAACTTAATGAGTTTTGTAGGATTTATAGATGCTTTTCTCATGGTGGCTAAAAAGAGCCAATATGTGAAATTGTTTTTTCTACTGTTCGATTAGAAAATGCCCACTAGTTGTAGAAATTTTGGATCATCTATGAATATCTGGAAATCATAAGAAAATAATTAATCGCAGATGGAAATTATGTTTTTTTCATGGCAATCAAGGTGGTTTGGAGGATACTACATCAGATTTTGAAGAAAGAAGGCGCAAGCTGCTCAGCTTGAAAACACAGAGGGATGCAACACCTGGAGCGTCTATACCAGTATTGCATCTAGGAAATAAAAATGATACGGGGGACAAGTTAGGGGATAAGAATAGGGAGCTAGAGGATATAAAAGTAGCATTGGAAGCTACTAAGGTGATGGATATTCACTATTTTTTGTTTACTAACGTTTGTAAAATAATAATAAACGTTCTTTCAATGTAAATGACAAGTGATGTATGTGGCCGTTATTTTATATGGTTCCTGATTTCCCATTTCAAATTTCAATACAAATGTTAGCAACAAGTAGGTTGTCAGAGATACATGAGGCACGTGAAGAAAAACAGAAAGCTTTAAAGAAGCTAGAACTTGTGCAGGTTAACGTATATTCTGGTCAATGATCAACCTTTAATTTCTAGGACCCATATAGTTTGTCAGAAGCGTGTTGATTGTGAGGTTGTTTTAGTGTCTTTCTTAGGACAATTCTATTTGTGTTATATGATAGGAAATCGTAAAGGATGAGAAGTATGTTGTGTCATCTAGATCCTGTATTTTACTAAATAACAACTTCAATATTTAAAAGTTGAGGTAGAATGATATCAGAACATGATACACTCATTGCAGGTAGATTATTAATCATCTTGTTGGCACCATTTGTTCCATATGATTAATCAATTTTTGAAATGTTGTTACACTGGCATCCATAAAAATTGGAATTCACACTGTAGGATGAAAGAGATATTCTTCACAGGCGAGAGAAGGAAATGTGCTTGAAAGTTGAGTCAGTTGATGTTGCACGGAGAGCAACTACCAATGTTGATGCTAGAATTACCGATCTAGATACCAAATTGCAAGAATGTCTGGCAGAAAGAACTGATCTCTAGATTAGGCAAGAAGAAGTTGTACAAGAATCAGGTATGATTGTTGTTGAGATGTTTTAGTAGTAAATAAAAATTGAAGGAATGGGTTATATTTTAATAATTTGTCATATTGCGCTTATAGATTTCTTTCAGTATGAGAAGAATAGAGTTTGATTGACAACTGCATTCCTAACCAGGAAGGAAATACATTGTCATCGAATTTAAAGTCATGGTTTCAACTTTACACAAAGAGATGGGCATGATGCAAACACAATTAAGTAGGTTCAAGGAGATAGCTTATGAATTCCACTCTTTGCATGCATAAGTTCATTCACTTATACTTAGTAGTAAGTAGGTTCAAGGAGATAGCTTATGAATTCCACTCTTTGCAGGCATAAGTTCATTCACTTATACTTAGTAGAAAGCTCTCTCTCTCCTCTCTCTCTCTCTCTCTATTGAGTTTCATATATGGTATGCTATCTCTCTCTCCTCTGTTGAGTTTCATATATAGTGATTTATAGATGTATCACCTTGATGTTGTTGATGATGATCTCTCTCCTTTATCCTACAGTTGATGATGTTGTTGTTAGTAGAATACCCTTCTCATTAAGGGAGAGTATTGGAATATTGTAACTTCGAAGAATATTCTATTGTATTTTATTATTGTAATTTATTCAGAGATGTTTTATTCCTCCGTTGGGATGTTATTATTGTATTTGGTCATCATAGAGTCATGAGATAAAACTCCATTGTAAGTCAGGTTGATAGAACCCTCCAGAAAGTAATAGTATATTGTTTTGATTCTTCCTAGGTAAGTCTTCCTAGTTAATTTTGATGGGGCCTACCTAGTTAGGGAAAAATTCAAGTGGAAGATAAACTATAAATAGGAGCGATGTGCTCCTCATTTGGACATGCACACTCACTTGTGTAATTTGCATAGGGGAGAGAGAGAGAGAGAGAGAGAGATCTGCAAGGAGAAGGGGAACCTGTTTGAGGTTTTGTCCTTATACTTTTGATCATCTATATTGACGAATTTTTGTTGGGTTTTCTTCCCGTAGAGGGTTTCCCAGGATAAATTTATGTTTATCTTATGATTATGTTTATTTCAGTGATCATACATATGTTTTTGTTGTGAAATTGAATTTAATACTAATGTTATATATCTTATCATATTGAATTTTAACATTTGGCACTACTACATTTCGACCAAAAATCCGACGGCCGTCATGTCGGATTTTCGACACTTGGTTTTTTTATAAGCGTCGGAAACTTGTCGTCGGTTATCCGACACCTAGGTAACTGTCGGTTAAGCGACACCTAGGTAACTGTCGGTTGAATGTACATCGTCGGTTATCCGACACTTATTAAGCGACGGTGACGAAATTTTTTAACAACATTTACACCTACATGCGTCGCTTAACCGACACCTCCCGGACATAGGCGTTGCTTAACCGACAGATCTAGGCGTCGCTTAAGCGACGGTATTGTATTTTTAAAATACATAGGCGTCGCTTAACCGACACCTATAGGCGTCGGTTAAGCGACGCCTGTGTATTTTAAAAAAAAAA
>LPNX010435825.1:518444-533398 GCA_001517045.1 Pseudotsuga menziesii | reverse complement strand
GCTGCTGCCCAATCCAAATGAAGTACTACTGCTAGAAGAGAAGCTAGAGGTACCAGTAGAACCTACCGAAGGACTACTGGCAGCACCAAATGTAGTTGTGGACTGGTGCCAGACCCAGATGCAGGAGTACTAGTAGAAGCAAATTGAGATGTGCTACTATTGCTGAGGCCAAAAGAAGGTACACTGAAGGAGCCTGATGAACTGGGTGCAGTTAAGCCAAACAAGCTACCTGAAGCACTAGAAGCTGAAGCAGACAGAGTTGACCCAAACAGAGAAGGGCTTGTGTTCCCACATAAAGTACTACTTGAAAATAAAGATGCTGATGGCAGTGAACTAGAAAGAGAAGGCATGTTTGCAGAACTCCCAAATGCAAATGGAGCTGAGGTGGTAGCCGTAGCAGAACTTGATGCCTGCCCAAACAGAGATCCTACAAAAGCAGATTGAGTATTGGGAAAGAGACTACTTGTAGAAGCTGAATTGCAGCTGTGCTGGATAGAGTGCTTGAAGTACCATCAGTTACTCCTAAAAGAGATGGGGAAGGAGAGACAGCACTGGTTTTCAGTTCATTTTGGGATTTTACTGTGAAATTTGCACCACTGGTAGAGCTTTTAAATGAATGGTCTTCACCTATAACAGATGATGGTTCAACCTGTGGAATTGTTTCAGGGTTTCTCAATTTGGAATCCGTCTTTGCAATAGCAGATGCAGCACTGCTCTTTCCAGAAAACGAAAATGGAACTGAATTCATACCATTTGTCTCGGAGATAGAACCACCAAATAATGGGAAGCCCCCAGAAGTTGCAGCAGCAGTGGTTGATGTAGAGAACATACTGCCTGAACTGGAGAAAGTGGGTGAACTCCCTGCTGACATGCACAAGTGGTTACTAGAATATAAATAGATGGTAAAGCTGCAAATAGAAAATAAACATGCAAAGTGAATCTTCGGTGCTATTCAACCCTTAAACAAATTGCCATGTCTCCAAGGAAGTTTATTGCCTCTGGAGCATTGCACAGCGACAAAACAAAAGCAGAAAAATGCATGAAAAATTATTCTCAATTGTACTAAAAAACATCTCAAGAAAGAACTTGCAGTTGCTCGCACTAGAAATTTGTCTAGAATTTTCGTAAAGTTTCTGTAGTATAAAAACAACAGTTTGAAGAGCACGTAAAATTCATCAAAACAGAAATTCAACAAATAATAGACTGTACAACGGCCCAGTAATACGAATTGTATTTATGCTAAACACCCCAACAGAAAAGATTTGAGGAGAATCCACTTGAAATCATTTTTTCTCCATTTCTACATTAATGCCATGTTTCTGGGAAATTCATAATTTCATACTACTTATACTTACAGTGCTTGTATGAAAAGACAACAGTGTGAAATGCTTGCATTGTACTATTCTACAGTGATGCTTTTACTGTTTCTTAAGCTTTCAGTTTTTGAGTGTGTGGGCTGCATTTTTGGCTTGTTCCTGTTGCAATTCAGATCTCAAATGAAGCTGTGAAAGCAATGGTTATGCCTAATGAGAAGGCAGTAAAGGAACTGAAGGAGAAAGTTTGCTATTTGGAAAGATCTTTGGTCCAGGAAGGAAAGACTGATGCCGCAAGATTTATGCTGATAATTGGTGGGATGCTTGACCATACTGTGAGATAATTTTAAATGCCCAAATGGTTAAAGGATTCCCCTTTCCTTGGATTATATGTACAGGTCATGTTTGATTATGAAATCTATTGCTTTGGTCTTCTTTTGACACTTTAAGCTAGGTTTCTTGTGAAAATGTTTTCTTAACTAACCAAAAGCCCTTGTTTTTCCTATGCATCACCATTTGAGTTTAAGGAACAGCTAATGATAGGCCATACTAAGTTTGATATTATTTTGTTGAAACTTCAAATTCCCGCTGAAAATGACAAGCTCAATCATGTCTATAAGGCTGCTTTTATAAAGATATGGAATATTGTTGAGGATTCAGGATGGCCTCTCAAATTCGAAAATCAAGGAACACTGCAAGAGATGGTATGTTCTTTAAGGTCCTCAACTGTTTCCAACATTTCTGATTCTTTCACCTATTCCTTAGTGATTGAGGAAATAGATGGATGTCTAATACGGTGTATGTAATCTCCATGGTGTTCTAAACCCCAAAGCCCTGTGGGTGAAAGTGTTAGCCAAATTTGACTGTTGTGTTTTTGTAATGTCCTCTTCCTTTTAGGCCCTGAGGCCCTTACCGCTAACCTATGTGATTCCTGTGGGTTCAAGCGGTTACTGATAACTAGGGAATCAGATCAGGACTGATGCCATCCATAGAAGATCTACGGCATCCTCACTTGGTCAAGAAGGGCCACCTGGGCCAAAGGCCACCTTCATGCATGACCATGCTCTTTGCATGACCATGCTCTTTTCCATGCTCCATGCATGACCATGCTCTTTGGATGCAAGTCAACGACAAATTAGAAGATAAAGTGACCTAATTAGGTCAAAGATTAGGTTTTGCGCAGTTGAACTTTATAAATAGAAGGTAAAGCAAGAGGATACCTCACTTATGATTATTGATTATTTTGGGAGCACTTGGATAGCAGCACAGCGTGCAGCACAGCAGTTGGGGTTGGAGACGGAGTCTTCAGCTAACAGGATTTCGGCAGTGAAACATCTGTCCTAGTCTTATTCCGGGTAAGCCATACTGGTTCACCACTTGTTCTTCATTTCATTCATCAGTTATCTAGCACAGGGTATAGATTGTTGCAGAGGCACGGTGCAGCCGTAAGAGGGGGTTTTCAACCAGAAAGCCCTAATCAGCTATTGGACCTTCAGATCTCAGTTTCCTTCCGAAACTCAGGCATCATTCTCACAAGCAGCTTCATACTCCGGTACCCAGTGACTATCAGCTCCATCTGAGCTCATCTGAAGGAGTTATCAGCATTTCCAGACCATCAGGGGCGTGAGCAGCTGCCTCAGAGAACCAAGTCGCTATCACACTTAGAGGGTTCAGAACTGCAGTATTTTCCAGCCAATCTCTCCGGCACGGCAAGGCTATCAGCCCTGCAAATCGGCAGATCCATCGGGCCCCTCCTTCCTTGAGGGCGTCACCTTTTTCTCTGCTTGGGCGTCTTATTGCTGAAGCATTCACCGGAGACGGGAGAGATCAGTTCCTCTCCGATCCAGATCTCAGTACTTGCAGACTTTATCTGCAGCAGTTCAGCCAGTTATCAGTGGTAAGTGTGTATCCTATCTCACAAACCCTAACCCTAATTTTTCCTATAAAATAGGGATTTTTGCCTGGCAGTTTGTAAGCCCAGTTGTATCCGCATAATTGTTTAGAAATAGAAAATATTGGGATTTGGGATATTTCAGTTTTTCATCTTAATGTGGGCAGAGAGCGTTTTGCCAAAAAGACTCAACAAACTATCAGCATTGCTTTTGGGATTACCCTATGCTTTGGAGGTACAAGGTTCAAGTCTATCTCCCCTGTTAAAATAGGTTTATACCATCTTAATGCAAAGTGGAGTTGGGATTCACTTCTTTACACAAGCAAAATTACTAATGGCATTGTTTTCCCTATCAAAAGTATAAGAAAGATAAATAGTTGTAAAATGTCATCAAAATCTTCTTTGTATCATTTTCTGCAATGCCTATCAAAAGTATAAGAAAGATAAACAGTTGTAAAATGTCATCAAAATCTTCCTAGTGTCATTTTCTGCAAACTTACTTTGGACTGGTCGAAGAAGCATCTGCCACTCCTGATTGTTCATCTGCCAGAGAAGAATGTTGAGGAGGCTTACTGCTGGACTGCTGTTCTGCGATTCCAACTGAGTGAGAGGGTCTGCACATTTGGAGCTTAAGGAGCCCTTTACTCGCCTGCTTCTCACCCATCTTGCCAAACGCTTGGTTGAAGCCTCTCTTGCTTCCGGTTGCCATGACCAACCCATACTCACATTTAATACCATCATCCATGACCTGTGCCTGATTTTGCAATGCTCTGGCATGCAAAGTTTCAAAATTTGTCTCTGGACCTACAAACCCCATCAAACAAACCCTTTCCATTAAGGCATCTTCTACAGCATCCCAGGTTAAAGGTCAGGGATTGGCATGGATTTGTGCTACCACATATTAAAAAAAAAACCCTGACACCGAATTGCCGAGTGGGTTGTGCGTTGATCTTAATGGGGCTTCTCTTCCTTCCACAAATCGACTTGGTGAACCCATATAAAGGTATACATTGTTGCTGTCTCAGTATACAAGAAAAAAGCAGATGGATTGGTCGCCCAAGCATGCAAAGATAACGCAGATGGTTGTGGTTCTAGGTAGATGCCCATAGATTGTTGATAGAGAATACAGATGGGTATGGAGACAGGGTTGCATGAATGATAGGAGAAACCCTCGACTTGCCTCTTTTCCACAATAAAAATCCCAAATCGATTTTCTATTTTTGGTTTAAAACATAAACTCATGCCGTAATCGATTCCCACCATATATTTGGATCCAAGGTATGACAACGCTTGGTGGGTAGAGTGCTATAGTTACCACTCCCGTACCAAAAAATATAATTGCAATGGTTATGTATTGGGAAGCCCGCTCCAATCCTACCCATACTATTTTCACCATGTTTGTTTTATGAATGGAGTAAACAAAACCAAGTTTTAACCATTCTCTCATAGGTTGTGAACTTTGTGTATCATATGTGCAATAATATGAATAAAGCTTATCAAAGGTGGGCAGCTTCTCCCCTTGAGATATTTAACCCTATATGTTAGAATTTCTACTTTCCACATGATCATATTATTTTAGTGTGAGCCGATGAGATCTTTTCATCAATTAATTCATTGGCTAATAGATTGAGATTCAAAGTTTTCAAGGAGTTAGTCACTCCAAATATCCCAACTCCCCCATTTTTATGAGAATTTCAAGAAACATTCACAATTTTATTTGTACCATTTCCTTGCCTAATCATGATTGAAAAAAGAAAAGAGAGTTTTACAAGACTTGGATATGTGTGCTTGATGTCTTAGGCCTTAACTAAAAATGAAAAATAATGGAAGTAAACTTATCAACATAATGGAATCCAACTTTCCTTCAATCCTCAACAAAAAATGAAAGCAATTCAAATTCAAAATAATGCAAACAATTTGTATAATATTAAAATAGTAAACTTGATCCTAAATCAAGAACTAAAAAAACAAATTTGGAACGACAACTAGAATTATGACATTGTTGAAAAGAAAACTACTATTTACAAATTATCTACCTTAATGGAAACTAACTAAAGTATCGATTAAGTATTTGACCATTGACTTGGAGGAGATCAAATTCTCTTATATTTTGTACTTTATATGTGCCAATGCCATTCTTTTTTACCACTTGAAAGGGTCTAAGCCAACGATGTTAGAATGTTTTCCTCTAGGAATATACGATGACGAAGTTGAAAGTAACATATTATATACAATAAAACCAAAATAACAATAAAACCCTATTATTAAGAGTATATTATTGTCTAGTTAAAGCATATCAATGTAATTATACTGTCAAGCCATCAAATAGGGGAGGAATATTTTGTATATGAATGCAGTGATTCTAGTTACTTGAATTTTCACTCTAACTGTGCCTAGATTGCTCTATTCGATTGCTTAAGTTGTCACTTTATTCCAAGCATTGATCAATTGTGTTTGCTCAAATTATTCCAAGCATTGACATCCTAATCGAGCCATGTTACTTGTCCTCCAAGTGAATGGTTGACTAATTGTATGTAGGGTGTCCAAGTCACATCGTACACAATAAAGGCTCCAAAATGATATAACTACATAAGGCATCTTCACACCTTTTTATCTTAATCCCATATAAATTGCATCACTCCTCATAAGCCATGTACTTCACTAGGTCCACTCTCCCTTCATGTACATTGTCATGTCCCAAGCAACCTCAATCCAAATCCAAACATCCATCCAAGAATGCAATAACCACAATGCTTCTCCTTCTAAATGTATTTTTTTAAATGATTAATCAATTTATGCGCCGTCGCTTAAGCGACGCTTATGACCAAAATTTAAAAAAAAATTTTAACTTTCTGATTTTTGGTAGGTTTAAAAGAAAAAATCCACGCGCCGTCGGAAGTAACCGTCGGATTTTGGATCGAAATGTAGTAGTGACTTAATTTTACTCGAGTCTTTCTTCCCTTGCTGTGAGGTTGACTCTTCACTCTTCATCTTCCTTGTTGGGTTCTTTACCTTTTCCCTTCTTTGTTTGACCAATTAGGGCATGATCACTGTCACCTCCTTGCTTTTTGGCCTTGGACTCCATCCGAGTAGCCTTCTAGATATAGTCATCCCACAATCTTTCCCAAGAGGGAAGGTTTTCTCAAGCATGAACACCTTGGACAAATGTTTCCCATTGAGGTGGGGACCCGATTAGTGCTTTGATTACTAGCTTTTTGTCTTCAACCTTCTGCCCAACTGCTACAAGCTGGTCACGAATCTATGTGACCTTCATCAAATAATTGGTGATAGTGTCTGATCTGGTCATCATAATAGATTTGAGTTTGTTATGCAATATCATCTTCCCGTTAATGTTCTTGCTCTAGTAAAGGCTAACCAAGACATCAAAAATCTCCTTCGCCGTCTTCTTCTTGGATTTATGAGGGATTAGATGATCCTTTATAGAATCTATGATCATTCGCTTGGCTTTCACTTCTTTCTTCTCGCGAGATGCCAAAAGCTATGGATCCGTCGGCAAAGTCACAAAATTCTTGACGATATTCCAGAGATCATTCTCGTCTAATAGAAGAGGTCTGGTGCAAGCTAATGCTGGTCACTTATGACGTGTTCGTTGCAATGGACTTCTAAAAAACAAAAATTTGAACGTCAAAAATCAATATTAGAGGTACCTACACAACTTTTTGGAATATGGCGTAAGAATATGAAACGTGGACAATCGGATTACCTTCCGGAATATATAACTTTTATTTATGGAAACTAAGTATAAATCCCCAAAAACGAGGTTTTTCTAAGGTTGGTATGGTATTTTTTTCCCAAAAATAATGAATATGTTTGTGTTGGTCCACTCGTTTGGTATGCAAATGGTGGAATTTTGTGAAAAAAATTATATAGAGTTGTAGATAACAGGTGTGTCTAGTGCAGCGTTATTTTTCCATATTTATTTATGTTATATATATATATATATTTTAAATTAAGGAAGTCAGTGAGACCCTAAAATGACATGATCGAGCGTTGATCCACGACATCTTGGTCTTAACATAGTTAATGAATGATTTTTTTTTTAGGATGTAGGTCTTTGTGCCTTCTTGTGCGGGTTCTTTTCTGTTTTCTAAATAGGCGAGCCAATCAAAAGTTACAGTTGAAGCAAATAGCCTACCTTTTGTGTTAGATTGACGTTATTCCATTTAAAATTAAATAAAAAATAGAAAAAAAAAAGATTTAAATAAAAATTATATATTCAGAATCTACAGACAAAGTTACACGCGTGTGTGAATTTTCATTAGCAGTGGACAAGCGTGGCATATGCAAAATCATGCACGAAATAGAAGAAGTGGTACAAAACATGTTTTATGTCATAAGACAGTCCAAACCACTTGGTTTGGCAACCCAAACCTAAAACCAAAGCAGCCAAGTCATCCACCACGTAGGTTGGAAAAAAGGTGCCCGCCAAAATTCTAAATTTAAATAATGCGTTTGCGCAGTTTAAAACATAATGCGCACGCACTAGAAGTGCGCTCGCGCTTCTTAGTCCGTACGCATGCGCGCATCTGTTAAGTTCAAAATTTGTTTTGATTTTATTTTCAAGCGTTTGCAATGGAATGATGATGATGAGGAGGATGATGACAATGATGATGACGAGGATGATGACTTTGATGATGATGATGGCGATGACGAAGACGATGTTGATGAACAATGATGGTGATGATGATGATGATGATGAGGATGATGATGATCACGATGACTATGACTATGATGACGATGATTAGGATGATGATGATGATGATGATGATTACGATGATGTTGACGACGACGATGACGATGACGACGACGACGACGACGATGATGAACAATGATGATGACTATGATGATGATGATGATGATGACGACGACGACGACGACGACGATGATCACGAATAGTATGACTATGATGACGATGATTATGATGATGAGGATGATGATGACTATGATGGTGATGATAATGATGATGATGATGATGATGATGACAATGGTGATGATGAGGAGGATGACTATGATGATCATGATGAGGATGATGATGATGATGATGAGGATGAGGATGATGACTATGATGATGATGACGAGGATGAGGATGAGGATGATGATGATGATGAGGATGATGATGATGATGGTGACAATGACGATGACCATGAACAATGATGGTGATGATGACGATGAGGATGATAACAATGACGATGATGACTATGATGATGATGATGATGAGGATGAGGATGACGATGATGATGATGACAACGATGGTGATGATGACGACGATGATGATGACGACGATGATGAGGAACAATGATGATGATGATGATGATGATAGGTTTAGTTGAAACTTTGCTTTGATTTTATTTTCAAGCATTTTTAATGGAATGATGATGATGATGAACAATGATGATGATGAGGAGGAGGATGATGAGGATGATGACTATGATGATGATGATGATGATGGTGATGATGAACAATGATGGTGATGATGATGATAAGGATGATGACAACGATGATGATGACTATGATGATGATGATGATGAACAATGATGATGATGATGACGACGACAATGATGAGGACCAATGATGATGATGATGATTATGATGATAGGTTTAGTTGAAACTTTGCTTTGATTTTATTTTCAAGCATTTGCAATGGAATGATGATGATGATGATGACGACGATGACGACGAGGATGATGACAATGATGATGACTATGATGATGATGATGGCGATGACGATGATGATGAACAATGACGGTGATGATGATGATGAGGATGATGACGATGACGATGACGATGACCATGAACAATGATGGTGATGATGACGATGATGATGATGACAATGATGATGATGATGATGACGACGACTATGATGATGATGATGAGGATGACGATGACGACGACGACGATGGTGATGATGATGATGATGATGAGGATGAGGATGATGATGATGACGACGATGATGAGGAACAATGATGATGAGGATGAGGATGATGATGATGACGACGATTTTATTTTCAAGCATTTTCAATGGAATGATGATGATGACCATGATGATGATGATCATGAGGAGGATGACGACAATGATGATGATGAGGATGATGACTATGATGATGATGCTGCTGCTGCTGCTGCTGTGATGATGATGGTGAACAATGATGGTGATGATGATGATAAGGATGATGATAATGATGATGATGACTATGATGATGATGACGAGGATGAGGATGATGATGATGATGATGATGACGAGGATGAGGATGATGGTGATGATGATTATGATTATGATGAGGATGATGATGATGACAACGATGATGAGGAACAATGATGATGATGATGATGATGATGATGATGAGGATGATGATGATGATGATGATCACGATGACTATGATTATGATGACGATGATGAGGATGATGATGTTGATCACGACGATGACTCTGATGATGACTCTGATGATGAACAATGATGGTGATGATGATGATGATGATGATGATGATGACGACGATGATGAGGAACAATGATGATGATGATTATGATTATGATGGTGATGATGATGATAAGGAGGATGATGACAATGATGATGATGATGAACAATGATGATGACGACGAGGAGGATGATGACAATGACGACGATGAGGATGATGACAATGATGATGATGACGAGGATGATGATGATGATGATGATGATAATGATGGCGATGGCGATGATGATGAACAATGATGGTGATGATGATGATGATGACGACGATGATGATGATCATGATGACTATGACTATGATGACGATGATTATGATGATTACGATGATGAGGATGATGATGTTGATGATGACGATGACGACGACGACGACGATGATGATGACCATGATGATGATGACCATGACGATGATGATAAACAATGATGATGATGACTATGATGATGATGATGATGATGATGACGATGACGACAACGACGACGACGACGACGATGATGATGATCACAAATAGTATGACTACGATGACGATGATTATGATGATGATTACGATGATGAGGATGATGATGACTGTGATGGTGATGATGATGATGATGATGATGATGATGAGGATGATGACTATGATGGTGATGATGGGGATGAGGATGATGATGATGATGAAGATGAGGAGGATGAGGATGATGATGATGATGATGGTGATGATGATGAACAATGATGGTGATGATGATGATGAGGATGATGACAACGATGATGATGAGGATGATGACTCTGATGATGATGATGATGATGACTACGATGACGATGATTATGATGAAAGCTGAGCTTGAGCTTAGTGCAAAAAGTTGAGTCTGAGTTTAGTGTAGTAGCTCAGCCTCCTTTTAGAATGCATCTTTGGCACTTTTTCTGATATGGTGGAAAATATACTTCATCTTGAATTAGTTATCCCTCGAGTTCCTCGTGCGATAAGTCGTCTCGGTTCATCTTGTGCTCTCTTTAGTCTTGTTCGATGTCCTAGGGGGTAAGATGTTGATCAGTTGAGCTTTTGTTCTTGAAGATAGTGAATTTATTATATAAATGATGCCGAAAGGGTGTTTTCAATGTAATGGGGGTGATTAAAATTCCAATGCTGTAGTGGCCGTGACTCGTGAGTTGCTTTTCATTTGACGATTGTTCATCGATGTCTGCAAATGTACGGTCTAGAGAATAGAACAGATCATCTGGTACCAGAAATCTTCAAACAAGTGTGTGGCCATCAGTGTAATGAGTGTTTATATGTGTATTAAAGATTTCATCGGTTTTGTTTCGCCTGTTTTCAAGATTTAGTAATCAGTATTTATAGTAAGCCATTTGATACTCCATACAACGTGGCCCCTTCGATATCACATCTATAAAATTTGAAAGACAAAGGCTTTTGTAAAGTCCACAGAGCCCGATGCTTTCTTCTTTCTTGATAGTAGCTGTCAATTTCAATTACTCATGGAACTCGCGTCCAGGATTTTGACGTGTCAGCTCGCACAAGCACTCTCTGCATTTTTCTTAGTACACGATTGACGACTTATTAACATAGCTTTATCTATCCCGTTATTTATATATAACAAGCAAACATTTTAAGTTTGATTCGAGAATGATGATAATGATGATGATGAGGATGATGACTATGATGACGATGATTATGATGATGATTACGATGATGATGACTATGATGATGACTATGGCACCCATGGGCCTAAGAAGAAAGTAGTGTGAAGACTATATTGTAAAAATACTCGTACATGTGTGAATACCAAGACGGTGTTGAAGAATTCTAGTTATTAAATGGGATAAACGTTAGTGAGTAAATGCTGTAAATGTTAGGTAGGAGCACGCGCACACCTTGTTGTGCATACACGTTAATGCACATGCTATTATACACGCGTGCGCACGCTCAAACACATGTGCGCGCACCTGTTACTAGTTAAAAAAAACAGAGATCTGGATTCCCGGGATTGCTACCAATTTTCACGGGTTTTCTACAACTGTTCGCGCGTTTTGTGCTCCCGAACTCTGCAGTTTGGCTCACACTCAATCATCACTCTTTGATCTATTGGATAGAAGATCACTCTTGGAATTTAACAAACATATTTAGTGGTCTTGGAAGTTAGTGGATACATCCAAATCTACAAGTTTTCATTGCGAGAAGAGATCATTTTGAATAGGTATGGTGAATTGTAAATAATTGTTTTCATCACAAGCTTTCAGATCATTTCATTGATTTATGTTTTATCATATGCCTACAACAATATCTCTCTCATGGACAACATTTAATTTCATAAGAAGAATTCCCAACTTCACATCTAAACAAGGCTCATATTCTCCATACCAGATGAAGTATGCAATGTTAACTAATTTACATTTGCACATGAATATATTTTGATTTCACACAATGATGGCATAGATGAAGTTATCTCTTGAGACTCTTTAATTAAAAAAAACCTTTGAAGTAATCATGGGAGAGGGTCCATATTGAATAGTTCACCAAGTTGTCTGTGTTCTCTATACAAGATGAAGTATGCAATGTAGAGCAATAATCATTTGCACATGAATATATTTTGATTTCCCACAAGGATGGCATAGATGAGGTTCTCTATTGAGACTCTTCAATTTGTATAAAAACCTTGGAAGCAATCATAGGAGAGGGTCCATATTGAATAGTTCACCAACTTGTCCATGCTCTCGTCTTCATGCTAGATTTATCATAACATGCCATTGAGATTGACAGGGATGCCTCTACTTCAATGATTTCTCCTTTTTTCGGGGGATTTGCAACCTCCCCATTGTGTAATTAGTCAATTTGTTCTCTTAATAGTTAACTTGTAACTTAATGAGAGTAATTTATTCAATTTATTCCCAAGACATCCAAACACCAACTTGTGTCTTCCCTCACAACTAACGTGGCATATTACGTGTAATGTCATCTCGTTCGAAGGTGTTGGAAATGAAGAATATTTTACTCATCTTCTTTTCACTTCCAATACTTTTTGAACACAAAGGAAGTCATAATCCTATAGCTATAATACCTGCAAACTTGATTCTCTTTACTTGACTCAAATAGAGTATAGAAATGAAACTTTAGTTCGAACATAAAGAGAAACCTTTAATCAACGTTTATGTATTAATGCCAATAATTACCATGCTAACATATATGTAATTTAGTTAATTATGTTGGAATGCGTCATGTTTCTTGTATAATGGAATTAATACCTTATTTGTTGCTTCTTATGCAGGGGTAGACCTCATAGTTTTGATAAAGAAACTCTTGGAGATGGGAAACTCACGTAACAGAACAAGAAAAACTAGAAGGAATATGCCCATTGAAAAGGAAAATGAGGTAAGAGAAAAGGCTAGGTCGGCAATGGAGAGAGTGAGACATGGTCCAGACATTTCCACTGATACTGCGACTGATCCTAACAGAGTTGATGACATTTCAACCTCTACTTCAGAACCATGGATGAAGCGGTTGTGTCCTGTTAAAAATCAGACCTCTGTTCACTTACAGATTTTGTCAAACACTTCATAAACCATCAATATCAGGCCTCAACAGTAAACCACAATCAAGCACATTAATTAACCATACAATGGAACTATCCTGTAGGCTGATATACTGTTTATAAAGCACATTTAGCAGCGGAAAAACATAAATAGCAGCAGACTGTAACACATTTAAAGACACAGTATTTTGGTCAAAATAGACCCTGGAAAAACCCCCTCAACCCCTGGGGAAAACCAGCATGCAAGAGAAATTTTATTGAGATTCAAGAAAAATCATACATCAATTTTTACAGTAAAAAATCAACTTATCTTCAACCCATAAATCTGTCCCGGTTTCCGTGCTATTTTCTTCTCGAAAACTGTGCCAAAACCAGCATGCAACTCTGCTTCGATTTCTGTGCCAGACCGTACAACATTTAATGCAGCCGTACAACACCTCGATTTCTGTGCCAGACTGTACAGAAATTTAATGCAGCCGTACAGCAATTAATGCAGCCGTACCCTCCTCGTTTTTTGTGCAAAAATTAATGCAGCCGTATAGCAATAAATGCAGCCGTACTTCTCCTCGATTTTTGTGCAAATAAATGCAGCCGTACAGCATTAAATGTAGGCCGTACCTCTCCTCGATTTCTGTGCAGCAATACACCTCGATTTCTGTGCCAGCATTTAATGCTCCTGTACTCCTCCTCGATTTCTGTGCAAACTGTGAATCTCTCTCTCAGCTGTCCTGAAAATCGAGCCCTCCTCTCAATCTCTTCAAGCTCTCCTGCAAAAATGTGTTTCTCACACTTATCTCCAAGCTCCTCTCTTGAAAATCGAGCCACTCAAGAAATCTCTCTTGAATAATGTGCCAAATGAAGTCTCATGCACTTTATTTACCCTATTAGGGTTATTCTCATGACTTTTCACCTTCAACGGTCGAGATTAGATTTTGGCCAAGAGATCTAAGGCTGGGATCTAATCTCTCATTCACTTAAATCTCCTAAGTGAACTTTACAACAAATTTTTCTTTTTGAAAAGTCACATCACCCTAAATATTTAAAAGTACACTTTATGACTTAAAGTCACTTTAAAAACATAATAAAGTGAAACTCACTTTTAAATCATAAAGTCACATCAAAAAGGTACTTTAATAAAAAAATACATTACTAAAGTCACTTTTCGAATATAAATGAGATTCCATAGTTAATGACCCCTGCACCTAGGCACCTGATGCAGGAGTGCCATCGAGCTATTAAAAACTAACACTCCCTCTTAGCGAGGGAGGTAATACTGTCATCAGCTCCACCTGGATCTCTCCCTCCAACAACTGAAGCTCCCTTTGAATCTGAATGCCTATCAGATCTCTGCACTGGATCAACTGCTGAAGGTCTCCGTCTGACAACTCTGAACTGAGAGTTCTCCTCACTCTCCTGCTCATCCTGAAGAACCATCTCATACCAACTCTGTTTCCTCACAGAGTTGGATGAATCCTCCATACTGACAGCCACTGCTGCTGCCACCGAGTCTGATCTCTCACCAGGCTCACCATCCACCGGATGACCCAAAACTCGGTACATCCGGCCATCACGGATGCCAAGCAGACTCGCTGCACCCAGGCCCCCACTCACCGGATATATATAAACATGCCCACTCACATGAAGAACTGCATATCCGTCATCCTCCAAAGCTGAAACTGAGACCAAGTTACTCTTCAGCTCTAGAACAAACAACACATCGCCAACCTCCAGATAACCATCAGA